>BQNB010040528.1:2710-43224 GCA_026074375.1 Tanacetum coccineum
GATCTCTTTATGGGCTTAAACAGGCCCCTCGGGCCTGGTTTCAGAGATTTGCGGCTTATGCTGCTCGGGTTGGGTTTCATCATAGTCGCTGTGACTCTTCACTCTTCATCTACAGACAGGGGGCAGACACTGCTTACTTGCTTTTATATGTTGATGATATTGTTTTGACTGCATCTTCTTCTGATCTGTTACAGCAGATTATCACTTCTCTTCATGCAGAGTTCTCCATGACTGATTTGGGCTCACTTAATTATTTCTTGGGCATTTCTGTGACTCGTAATGCTTCGGGGATGTTTCTATCTCAACAAAAGTATGCGACTGAGGTTCTTGATCGGGCTGGTATGCTTAATTGTAAACCGTGTCGTACACCTGTTGACACGGACTCCAAACTTTCTGCAGATGGTGCTCCTATTTCTGACTCTACATTATATCGCAGCCTAGCCGGGGCCTTACAGTATCTCACCTTTACCCGGCCTGACATTTCATATGCTGTTCAGCAGGTCTGTCTCTTTATGCATGACCCCCGAGAGCCTCATCTCTCTGCTCTCAAGAGGATCTTACGGTATGTGCGTGGCACCTTGTCCTATGGATTACAGCTTTATTCCTCTACGACGTCATCTTTAGTGGCTTACTCAGATGCGGATTGGGCGGGTTGTCCCACTACTCGTCGATCAACCTCTGGTTATTGTGTTTTTCTTGGCAACAATCTTCTCTCCTGGTCATCGAAGCGCCAATTTACTCTCTCTCGATCTAGTGCTGAGGCTGAGTATCGGGGTGTTGCCAATGCGGTTGCTGAAACTTGCTGGTTACGTAATCTATTACGTGAACTTCATACACCTCTAGCCACTGCTACACTTGTCTATTGTGACAATGTGAGTGCCGTCTATCTCTCTTCTAATCCCGTGCAACATCAACGCACGAAGCATATCGAGATTGACATTCACTTTGTTCGGGATCTTGTTGCTACCGGTGCTATACGGGTTCTACACGTCCCGTCACGTTATCAGTATGCGGATATCTTCACCAAAGGTTTACCTACTAGTTTATTTGATGAGTTTCGTACCAGTTTGAGCGTTCGTTCATCTCCCGTTCAAACTGCGGGGGAGTGTTAGACGAATAAGTGGCCCAAGCCCGATTGTGGGCTTGTGGTCCATTAGGGTTAGGTTTGATGTTGCTTATTTACAAAGCTATCTATTTATTATAAATAGATATGCCATCTCTTATGTAATTCATTCAATCAATACAATATCTATCATATTACAGATCAATGGTGGTCAGACTTGCCGAAAACCTACAAATCTAGCAGGAAATACTCATATAACTCATTATAAAATTGTTTTAATCACTTATAGTAAGTGTTTCTATAAGTTGTTTTTTAATCTTTCCGGATATACTCAAAACTTGACGGAGATACTCAAAACTCGTCGGAAATACCCAAAAATTGCCGAAAATGTTAATCCGATTAATCACCGATTAGTTTCGCCTAGACCGATTACAAGCTATAAAGAGTCATCCGCCCGATAGCCCAACTATCGATTCACGGTTTTTGCAACGTAAATAAAAGTTTATTTATAGTGACATAAAAAAGTGAGTACCTATTTTATGCCTTATACACACATTTTGTATACTATAAATCTTAAAATTTTAAACTTTTGACCCCACTTTTTTAATAGTGTCATTAGATCTAATTTTACATTTTTTTTTGTCATTTAAACCCTTTCACTAAAAGTCATTTTTTTAGTGTATACTACGTATATATTAAGAAAACATGAATGGAGATGTTTCTCTATGGTCATCGTTTTTTTTTTTGTAAGAATATAATCAGTATCCTGGAAAATGAAGTAGTTGATATAAAAGCTACGAGTTATATATATTAAGTATGTGTACATATCATACGTAGGTATACATCTCTTTTTTGCAAGGGCTATTTTTTCCCAGCCTTGTAGCAAGACACAGTTCTGATGTCAAATTAATCACACCAAAAAAAGTTGTTAAAGTCTTCTGAAATTACTTTAGTTAACCGTTAAGTTTTAAGTTTTTTTTTTAATGTTAAAAACAGTATCAAATACCGTTGTGGAGTCATAAAAAATCCTTTTGTTGTTTTCTGTTCCAAAATAAATTCGGTTTGTTTCCTTATAGTTACTTTGCTGCTACTTGTTTTAACTTATTGTCACGCGCGCGCTCAATATCTATACTTGTGTTCGATCTTTTTTTGCTATGTTTGGCAACAAGCAATTAAAACGTTTAGGAGCGACAATCGGTAAACCGTTTGATTCTTTTCGAAAACAAAACAACGAGAGTTCGACATATTGTGGAACCGCTTCTATTTGAAATGCTTGTTGAACAAGCGTTATGTAAATGCTCCAAGCATTTTGATTATGAAATTACCCATATACCCTTAAAACTAACATTTAGTTTTTTATTTTAATGCGTGTTTACCCTTTTTGGTAATTTTGCATTTTATAATTACAACTACAAGTCTACAACTATGTTACCAAACATGTTTTTTAAACAAACACTTCTGTTTACTTGCTATCATCAACTGCTAACTATTCCTTCGTTTTTGCACCAGGTGGTGGAGCCTAATCTGTGAAAGGCAAGGTCGGTGGAATATGCTTCTTATGTCCCTTGAAGAGTAGTTTAATCGGAATTCAAAAGCAAAAAAAAAACTTGTTGTGTTTCTGTCAAAATAATCCGTTATGTTCTTAGTGTACTAGCTGCTGTTACTGTTACAATGAAGTCATTTTGAACATGTTGTTGGTTTTAATTTCTGATCTTTAATCAGAAAATTTGGTGATCTAAAAAGTAGTATTATCGGTAAAACCGAATTAAATGTGTGCAGAAATTAAGGTTTATCATTCTGCGACTTAAAATAGAACATTGAATGGCTTAATGCTTTAGTTCACGTTGTTTAGAAACCGAGAAACTTTGTTTAGGTTAGAGGAGAATATATGGATTATCTCGGCTTATTCAGATTTAGTAAACCCAATAACCTCAAAAAACTTCTTTCTTGAATTTATATTGTCAACTGAATTAGCTGTGCTTATTGAGACTTGGTTATATAAAATTGATATAAGATCAAGAGAATTGTATGCTTATGATGGAAGCCTAAAGCTTGGACTTCTGCCAGCAAGTATATTTTGTAGCGGCCATACTTTGTTCAGTACCAGAATTAGCTTTCAGGGACGAAGCTAGGATTTTAGTTTTGGGTGGGCCAAATAGCAAATTAACGCTCGACAATAAAAAATCGCTATTGTGATCAAATACTTAGCTTAAATGTGATCAAAGAACGACGGTTCAAATCTATTTAGCTTAAATAAAGTTTTAATAATGAAACTAATTGTGATAGAAGAATTCTGTGATATGGAACAACAATAAAAGCTTAAATATTTTTTTTTACAAATTAATGGTTAATAGTTAACTTTTATCTAAAGTTCGAGGATATATGTAAAACTGTCTTCTAAGTTTAGTTTAAATCAAATTTTATCTTTTTTAATCTTTCGGCGTAGTTTACTGCTTCATTTTGTGGGTTTGGTTACATGGGTGGGCCAAACACATCAGAATGGATCATTATAGTAGTGTAGAGAGGTAGTGTCTGGAGTACGTTATTTGAGACATGCGCAAAGTGTATTTTACCCACTGTTTGGCAAATTCAGTGTCTCCAAGAGTCCAAGGAATTCAGTTAGGTATAAAGCTGTTTAGTATCCCTTAATGCAATACAAATTCTGTGTATGGTAACAACGTGAGTATGAATCTTTTGTTGATCAATGTTAGTAAAATAGAGCTATAGATGCACGTTGGAAATTTGTCTAAATTGAAATTGACCTTAAAAAATGCTCCAAGTACATACTATTCCACATAAAACAGAGCTTTATTTTAAATTTCAGTTGCTGTCTTGCTGATTGAAAAAGTTTTCAGTTTTGCATGAATGACATGAAAAGTAATGGGTTTTGTCGTTATCCGTGATGCATATTACTAGTATATTGTAAATACTATAATGAACCAAGGGCCATAGTAATGGTTTCACATAAATGGGCTAAAAATAGCCTGGCATGAAAAGTAATTGGGGTTTTAGTGAGTTAACTCAGTGATGCATATTAGTAATATATGTAAATACTAATAATGACATCGGCCATATAAATGGTTTCTCATAATTGGGCTAAAAGTAAGCTGGCATGAAAAAGTAATGGTTTATGTCTTATCCGGTAAAATGCATATTTAGTATATTGTAAATCCTAAAACACATTAGGCCATAGAAATGGTTTTACATAAATGGGCTAATAAGTAAGCCTTGGCATGAAATGTAATAGGTGTGTTTATGATTTGTCGTAATTTTTACCCGGTGAAGCAAATTAGTATATTATCAATACTAATATCACATTAGGTCAATAGAAATGGTTCAACATAAATGTGTGCTAAAAGTAGTCTGTTGCAATGAAAAGTAATGGTGTTTTTTCGTTTAACCCCCCCGTGATGCATATTAGAAATTGAAATTAACTATAGAGAACATTAGTGGTCCAAGAAGAAATAGGTTCACATAATGGGTGCTAAAAGTACCTGGCATGAAAATTAAGATAGGTTTTTGTCCGTTACCCGTGATCGCATATTGAGTATATTTATAAAAACTATAGTCACGATTTGGCATAGAAAATGTTCACAAGGAATTCAGTTAGGTATAAAGCTGTTTAGTATCCCTTAATGCAATACAAATTCTGTGTATGGTAACAACGTGAGTATGAATCTTTGTTCAGCTTGGTTGGTAAAATAAGCTATGTAGATGCACGTTGGAAATTTGTCTTAATTGAAATGACCTAAAAAAGGCTTCAAGATACATTCTTCCACACAAATCAGGCGTTTTTAAATTTCAGTTGCTGTCTTGCTGATTGAAAAAGTTTTCAGTTTTGCATGAATGACAAGAAGGTCAAAATTGACTAGAGCTGATATAATAAAAAGGACTCGTAGTAATAATATTGACAAGCTCATTCTCTTAAACTCCAGGCTCAAGTTTGAAACGCATACTAGATGATACGTGTGCCGATGTTGAATCCGGCTCATCAGATTTTGGGGTGATGGTGGCAGCATTGAAGGTAGTTTAAGTCTCAGTTTATTGTTTTAGAATAAAAGTACCTCTACGTCAGCAAAGTCGTAACTAATTATTTATGTTTCGTTATTGCAGGAGTTTATTGCTAATGAAGGTGGTGGCGAGGCTCCTCTTGAGGGATCAATACCAGATATGACTTCTTCTACCGAGTAAGTAGTCAATGCATGCTTTAACCTTGTCTTTGTTTCTTGATGTGGTCATTTGACCCATTTGCTTATATCTGGGTCGATTCGGGTTAACAGGTTAAAATGTATAATGAAACATGAAATAGTTCAAATGGGTCAATAGGCCAAACGGGTCGAAAGCGTATTTTGAACGGGTCAATTCGGATTAACGAGTTAGATAGGCCAAACTGTACTTTTAACGGTTTAATTGGGTCATTTTTTGACAAACTACTGAAATTGGATAATAAGAGTAACTGTTATGGGCAATTAACCTTGGCTAACCCGTTTTGACCCATACACAAATATCAAGTTACAGTTTTGACTTTTGACTTGTTACTCAACCTTCCCGATCTGCTAACTATGCCACCTGTAGTTATTTTTTTACCAATGGTTTGTTTTTGTGAATTGGATGTTGTAACTAATACGTGCTGATAATTCTATTGTAGGTTATACATAAACCTGCAGAAACTCTATCAGGCTAAGGCTGAGGCTGATTTTATTGTAGTTGAGCAACGTGTTAGAGATATCCTGAAAAAGGTCGGAAGAGATCCATATAGCATCTCTAAAGCAGTTAACAAAGGCTTCTGTAAGAATGCGAGAAAGCTCACAGTAAGTTTAGTTAATAGTATCCACAACTATTTTTTACATTTTTTTATTTATAGATTTGTGTAAATGTAATTTGTCTCTTCGTTTTTTAGGTATGCAAATATAGGCCAATTGAGGAAGAGTTTAATTCTCTGGTTTTTCCCGAGATGCAAAAATATCTGACGGATGAGGAGTACAGGTACCCTTATCTGTATGGTACGTGTATATATGGTGATTAGGGCTGAGCAAAATCAACCGAACCGGGCCAAATCGAACCGAACCGACCTTATTCGGTTTGGTTTTCGGTTTTATATATTTATGGTTTGGGTTTCGGTTTTGCTCGTTTCGGTTCGGTTCGGGTCAAAACCGACAAAAATACACCTAAATTATCTAAACCGGTTTTGCTTGGTTAACTTCGGTTCGGTTCACATTTTTCTCAAAATCTGTTTTCGGGTCGGGTTTTGTCGGTTCGGGTTTGACCCGTTGCTATTGTTAATGGCAGTGTGGCTGTGGGATTCTATATTTTGCTTCGAGCTGTCGATCGATTTGCAGCAAACTACAATACTTTTCCCGGGCAGTTTGACGGTAACATTTTAATGTCACTATCTAAGACATAACTATAGCCATTAATCTTTTATATATATATAACAATGGTGTAAAGGCGGCGATCTAATTTTCATTTTTTGAATATAAACCCTATTATTATTTCCCCCAATCTTCCGATCTAATTTTTATTTTTTAATGGCGGCGATCAAACCCTTTCCCCAATCTTCTGATCTAATCCCCTTAATCCTTGGTGTTTGAAATCGTTATAACCCCTGAAATTGGGATCAGTCATTTAATTGATGAATCTCATATCGAGCGTGTTAGGCGTCTTTCTCATCCTGGGATCTTAGGGTTTAGATTTGATTGTCTTTTCTTATTTATTTTATATTTCCGTGTTCCTTATTTTATATATCGCATTTAGCCATGGGGTTTCGTTTCCAGAACTCACTTCAATCCAAAATCGACCAAACCTCCAAGATCTCGAAGTCGGTGTTCATCTCTAATTTCCCTGATGATTGTTCAAGTAGGGACCTTTGGAAGGTATGTAACGGTTACGGCACCGTGGTCGATGTGTTCATTCCTAATAAGAGATCTAAGGCAGGGAAGCGTTTCGCTTTTGTTCGGTTCATTAATGTTCTCAATCTTGATCGTCTAATTGAGAATCTCAAAACTATTTGGATTGGTCGTTTTCACTTATCTGCTAATACTGCTCGGTTTGAAAGGCCTAAAGCTTCTACCTTTCAGAAAGAGAAACCGGTGCCCTCTGGTAATGTAACGGGTTTTAAGCAGCCTATTGTCCAGAATCAAGGTAGACCAAAAGAGTCTTATTCGTCTATTTTGAAACCGTCTTTGGTTTTAGACGACTCTTGCCTGGTGAACAGGGATCTCACGAATTGTGTTATGGGCGAAGTTCTCCAATTTTCTTCCATTAATAACTTACAGGTACTTTTGTCTAACGAGGGTTTTCATAACACTCGCGTTGTTTACCTAGGAGGATTGTGGGTAATGATTGAATTGAAATCATCTAAGTCTAAATCGAAATTCATGGAACATGTTGGGGTTGCTTCGTGGTTTCGCCGTCTTTGTAATGCGCAATCAGATTTCGCAGCTAAAGAACGGATAGTTTGGGTCGACATTGAAGGAGTTCCTTTAAATGCTTGGACTCGTTCAACTTTTCAAAAGATCAGTTCTAAATGGGGAGAATTGGTTGAATTAGAAGATGGGTATGATGACCTCTTTGCAAGGAAACGTATTTGTATTAAGACCAGCCAAACGGAGAACATCTTGGAAAGTTTTAAGCTTATTGTAAAAGGGAAGGTTTTTTGGGCTCGTGCCAAGGAACTTTTTGTTTGGTCCCCATCCTTCAAAGATGTTCCTGAGAAAGAATTGTTCTCGGACGACGAGTCCGCTAAGATCAATGAACAGGCAAATAACCTGAACAACGACGAGGTGGAGAATGCTAGTGAAGTGGTTTCGGACACATACTTTGGCGATAACGGTGAAGTTCAGGGTTTCGAGCATCAACATGGTGAGTCTAATGATAAGGAGGTATCGTCTGATCCTTTCAATATATACGACTTACTTGACAAACGCACTAAAGAAGTAAGAACCACGGATACGTCAACCAGCATCCCTTATCCTCCGGGTTTCACACCTGCCAATGATATCCCAGCATGTAATAATCAAGATATTCCTGAAGCAGAATCTGATAGCCCTGATGTTGCATCTGTTCGACCTACTAGTAAGTCGGCAAGGAGAAATTCGTCACCATGTCAGTCAATTGGTCTTAGTTCGAGAGTTATGGAGGACACGGGTACCAGCAACGCACGTAATTCATCTATCTCCTGTTGGGAGCAAGCCTATTCATGGTTCGCATAAGGGAGGTTCTCTGTTGTAAGTTCTTGACGGCATGATTAAGGTAGGTCAGACTATGAGATTCTCTATGGACGGTTGCCTAAAAGATATGGAGATTATTATTGGTTCGCAAGGAGATCGTGAGGGTTTCCAATGAATTGTTTGTCTTTAAATATCCAGGGCCTGGGATTCCTAAGCTAAAAAAGGAATAGATCAGGAGTTGAATTATAAACATAAGGTGAGTTTCTTGACTTTACAAGAAACTAAAATGGAAAACATTTCTGCTATGGAGGCTAAAATTTTGTGGGGTAATAGTAGTTTTAATCATGTTTTTAGTGAGGCCCTTGGTAATTCAGGGGGTATTTTATTTTATATAAGGGCATCCGCATTATGTTTTGTAAAGATCAACATATTATCTCTGATAAATTTGTTGTTTTATATGGGACTTGGGTTCCAAATAACACAAAGTTGCTCATTGTATCTGTGTATGCCCCTCAATCCGCTACTGATAAACGTCTCTTGTGGAGTTATATTACGAGTCTTTTATCTCGGTGGAATGGAGAGGTTTTGGTTACAGGAGATTTTAATGAAGTCCATTTCGAGAGAGAAAGGTTGGGTTCTGTTTTTAATGTGCATGGGGCTAACGAGTTCAACTGCTTATTTTTCCAAACGCGGGGCTTAGTTGGAGATTTCAGTTGGAAGGTGTAATTCGTTCAACTTGGACTCATCCGTCCGGCTGCAAATAAGTAAGTTGGATCGGATTCTTGGTTTTCGAAGTTTTCTTTCCTTATTTCCCGCATTTTCAGCTTATGGTCTTGATAAGAAACTGTACGGATCACCGACATCGATTTTTTTGGCTTCGTGAGATGGTTACAGATTATGGTGCAACCCACTTTAGGTTGTTACGTCATTCTTGGTTTTCCTTCCATGGAGCTTTCAAGTACACGATAAGGTCAGGACTGCTTGGAATTTTTTTTTCCCATTTGTCTCTTGAGGATTCTAATGGTATGGTCCGTTCAAAAAGAAATACAAATGCATAAAAAAGGAAAAGCGATCAATGTGGTGGCGAAGCGTTCATTAAACGAAAACATCGGGAAGAGTTAATTGATATTCAAAGAAATTGAGTGGTAATTGATCATATTTTAGATCCAAGGTGGAGTGTCTGATAATTCTTCTTTCCGATGGAGTTGACGAAACAAATGCTATAAATCAAGTTCACTGATGTTCGTGACCAAGATGCAGAAGGCAAATTCAGATGGGGGGCTGTTGAGGTGATGAGAAACTCCAATTTTTTTTTTTCATGGTATTGGTTAATTCGTAAGCTGCGTTCACTTATTATCAAATCAAGGCCGTTAATGGTTGATGTGAGAATGGTTGATGAGCCTAATCGTTAAAGAGAGAATTTTCCGTTCTCACCTTTGCTAATAGTTCCAAGAACACGGCGTGAGTCGTTGTCGCTTCAGAAATTTCAAGGGTTCCCGTCTCGCCTCAACTCTGACAAGTATTTCTTATCATGGAAAAAAGCCGATGTCCTCTGATGTAAATCTCGCAAAAGCACTGTAATGGAGTTGTGGCAAAAATAAATTCGCCTGGGCAGGACTGGTGTTTCACTTTTAGAATTTTTCTGCAAATATTGGGATTCCCATGGGCCAGATTGTGCGTCGCGGTACGAGTGAGTTTCAGGCATAACTCTTTTGCTAAAGGTTGTAAGCTTCTTTTATCACTTTGAAGATTCCGAAAAGTCAGGATCCCCAAACCGTCGATGATTTTCTGCCTATCTAGCTTAATCGTGGAGTCTAATATAAAAGTTGTGAACAAAAATCTTGCTATATTCGTTTGTCTTCGGTGTTTATTTCGGACCTTATTATTTCCAAGATAGTTCCAAACCGCATTTCTCCCTAACCGTCCAGATTCTTGATGGGCGCGTTATTATAAATGAAGTTACTCTCCTTGGTGTAGCATAAAAAGCAGCAAGCCATGATTTACAAATTGATTTTGCGCCAAAGCTTACACTCAGTTCGTGTGGGATACCTGGATGATGTTCCTTTTTCTTTTGGTTCTCGGTGTTAAATGGCCGCACTTGGAATAACAAGGAAGTTTAATCTCCAGGTAAATGGCTTCTTGTCCTTGTTAATGAAGTCTACTTCAAATTTCAATTTCATTGTCGGTCCTAAAACAAGGGGGATCCTTTTGCTGTCTTCCCTTCTTCATTCTTTGTTATGGAATCGCTCCATTTGTCATTTCTAGAACCCGTCGAGGCTGGTTATAATACACTGGTATTAAAATTGATTCTGCTCTCTCTATTTCTCATCTTTTTTATGCGGAACCCTGATCGGTATTTTATTATTGGTGAGTGACGTATAGTACACTTAAGGATGTAGTATTCAATATGCTCCATTGTTTCATCGTTGGCGTCAAGGGGGGAGGGATTCTGGAATATCTAATCCTTTAGAAAAAGCATCCTTCTAGAGTGGGTGCACCGCAGTTTAGTCTAATGAAGCGGTTGCCTTCCATTGGTTGTTTCGGTCAAGAAAACCCCTTTCAAATAATTAGGGGTTATGATTGGAGGTAAATGTCTAGATCCAATGCTTGGGAATGATATGGTTGGTAAGAATTAAGTCCTAGTGCTTTTCGAAGTGGAAGATTAATACGCCTCACCATAGGAGTCGTCTCACGTTACTAAGGCGGTTTTAGGCTCTAACTACCCATCTACCCTATGTCTTTATACCAAGGTGCCGAAGAACGCGTGTTACAATGAGATGGAACTTTACGTCGTAATTTTTTTTAATGGTGTTCAAGGTGTCGATAGGCAGATTTCGTGGGTTAAGTGGAACGAAAGTGCTCGCTTTCTAAGAAATATGGAGGTATAGGTGTCCCAGTTTTTAATGCCCTTAATGTGCGCTTCTTTTCCAGATGGATGGTGGAGATTATTTCTCATGATAATTCATTGTGGTTCCGTTTTCATTTCAGAGCCATGCACGTTCTTTCCCTTTCCAGATACGCACCTTCTTCCATTGTTCGACATTGGTTGTCTATAATTCGGGAAGGTTTCGGCCTTAAAACTTCAAGGTATAGACTTTCTATCTCAATTGAAAGCGTCGTGTGGTTTTCATGTATTTCAAACTCCTTCTTGGGAAGTTCTTTGGTAGGTGAGGTTCCTTTCAATGACTTTTTTCCTTGTCCCTATGTTGTACGCCCTAGAGAACAACAAAAAGAATGATCAGTTGGCGGTATAAAAAGCAAGGCGAGAAATATCAAAAAAAATCCGATAAGCCTTTTTCGTCGCCATGTTTAGGCGGGAGTGATGGAAACTCACATACAGCTCAAAAAACCATTCAGGATTTGGTTGGTCGAAGGCTCTTGGTTCTGTCTAAATGTTATATGATAATGGGCTTGTGACCTTGAACGGGGTGGGGGAACTTTGTGTTAAAGATCTCACATAAATAGACCTTGTGGATGCGGTTCTACTTCCAAAAGAGAATTAGCAACGAATGATTAAAGACTATTCCTATAAGGTGAATGTTTTCGATGGAAACTCCACCTTGAATCGCCTCCCCAACTAGGTCTAAAACCTTCCTTCTAACGTGGTATTCAGAGGTGGCAATCTTCTTTATTCCGATATGTAATGACTTGCAGGAAGATACATCCCATCTTTTTTCTTTTTTTTCCCTGTGACGTGGCATCTTAGCTATTTTCTCTTCTCTTCTCCTTCTTTCTTCCAAGGCTTATATTAAAGGAGGAACTTTCTTGAGAGCCTTGTTGATTCTTATTCGGATTCGAGCTGGTTGAGTGGTTTAATTCTATTCGATTGGCCTTCCAAGCTATAAAGGGAAAAATCCAATAATGAGGGCGTATTTTATGTGTCTATGGTGTGCTATGTGGAATTTCCGTAACCAGCTTCTTTTTATTTGCTTCCAAGAACCGCCGACCAATGCAAAGAACTATGTCGATAGATGTTGTTTCTCTGTAATAATCTTTCATTCTTGGAAGTAAATTCAGATGTAATCCAAAGTTTACTTGGGATTCGTTGGGCTTTCAAACATCCTTATTTGTTTACTTTGTAAATGTTCATACATCCTTCGCTACTTTCTAATATAAGGTTGCCGGTATCAAAAAAATTCTAAAATAAATCATTCAATGTGGAATTATTCACAACAACCAAGTTTTACTCCATGGGGAATGTGGTTCACCGTAAATTATCCAAATCAAAATGCAAAACCGATGCAAAATATGTTCGCCCGTAACAATTTCTATTCCAGACCCATCATACACTCATAAGACATTGGGAGACCAAAGATAGGTTAAAAATTGTTTTACAGAAATCAAAATAAATTTAGGTTGATATATTTATGAACATGTCTTTGGTATCCTGATGAGTGAGATTAAAATATTACTACATATCCAAATTCATGAGTCGTGTTAACCAAAATATTCAAACCACTTCAAAGCTTTTTTTTCCACACTTGAAGATGTTGAAGAAAACACAGTTATAAGGCAAAGGAATGTCTTTCATTTTTTTTTTTCCTCCATTCATTAGAGTAATGTAAATTACGTGCGTAATTGTAAATAATTAATGGTTCATTACATGCACAAGTAATATTGCTATAAACAAAAGAGGTATAGTTTTTAATTAAGAATACCAAATTAAAGATTAGAAAAAATAAGTGTAGTAACTAGAAATATTGCCATTTGAAAATAGTTTCATCACTAGAATTCTTCCCACATACTTTTACGTGTTATAAAATTCAATTCACGGATTTCTCAAAAGTAACCCCCCACCATCTATAAAATGGAAATACTTCTCTGTCCACATGTAGTGAACACACGAAGATGAAGAAAAGTGGAGCTTACTAGTTGTGGAATAATAAATAAACCTAGAAGTATGATAATAGTTCTCCCATCCTTATCTAACAAAAACCGATAAGTCAAGAAAAGAGCGCTCGAAAAGGGCATAGACAAACAAAAAAATCACTAATGGAAGAAACACAAACTCCTCTTGTCCATCGGACATCTGCCCTCACTACATGCTTACATGATAACTAAAAAACATGAACCCTCTCCACTCCTCTAATCAGGAAACAAATGCTCTTCACTCTATCAAACGCTTTGCGACTCCTCATCCATTTCTAAATTATTTTATATTTCACCATCAACTAACAAAACGAAACACGAGTAATTAAAAAAACCAACCTCATCATTTTCTACCTAGAAAGTAAACACTTAATTCATATCCGACACCAAAAATCCACACACCCCACCAGCCCCAACAACAACCAGCTAACCCTCACCACTCCTATTGAACACAAAGTCACTAAATCTTCGCCTCATCTACACACCCCATCACCTCTCTGCAACCTCAGGCCCCCCTCTCCCTCACACCTACCACCACTTGCACCCATCTCTACACACACTTCTATCCTACTTAACAACACAACAACGCATACAACTTTTTCGACACACTTCTCCGCGATCTATATAACCTCTCATTCTCTCAACTCTATACTTCTAAAATTACGGGTAATCTACAAATCACGTATAACAGACATCTATGGGAACGCCTCACAAGCAACAAATCACCTCGCGTACCAGCTAACACCATAGTTTATCCTGAATCTTACATAGCTCTGGGAAAGGCGATCGGGGTTGATGGAGTAGGAGTTTTTATTAGTTATAAAGGTTTGTGGTAGTTCGATAAAACTAAGACTTCTCTAATCTTGCTTGTTTTCTGGGAGGATGGGCTAAGTATGTTAATTATTAGTATTCTACGGCAGCAAACAAAAAAGAGCGCAGTTATATCGTTGCGGCGTGGAGAAAATAACTCTATAAAAATTGATACATCTCGTCTCGAACACTCACACATTAATACGTGTGCGAATAAGCTACACACATGTGACTACTTAACATGAAAAATTTACAAGAAAGTGTTGAATTAATTGATATTGTATGAGATAACACTGCATGTTCGAGAAAGAGTATAAGTGGATCATAAGCCTTGAGTGATTTTAAATTCTAGATATTAAGGGGAGAGTAAATGATTAATTAGAGAGGAGTAACATAGACAAAAAGAGACAAGAACACGCGGACACAGATGGTAGTCAAAAAGCGAAACGAAGTGCACATAGTTAGCATAATGAACAAGGGGAGACGATTACTACTCCTAAAGAGCAATAATCGCACAAGACAAACTATTTAAAACACTCGAGACTCTTCTATAAACAAGAATAACTTAGCGTGAGAGGAAGTGGTGAACACGGGACACAGAGGCATTAATTGATAAAAAGCACTCTAGAGTAACACTATCGTATCTATGACAAGAAAGTGCTCTAACAAACTTAATGTCGTGCCGGAATTAACATAGAAATCGACACAACTTAAGGAAACAAGCTAGTGTAATAGACTCACCAAAATACAAAAAGATTAATATAAATAATCTCATTAATATAATAAAAAAACACATTTTCACACTACAATCACCATAAGATTTCTTTCTTTCTCTCTGATAGACATTTCTCACTCTAAAGTATAAAAAGTGAAATTACACACAGAAAAACACATACAAACACAATCCCTACCAATAAACCACAAATATCTACATAATAGCGCGCGAACGTACAATTAGACACAAAATAAGTTAAATAATCGCTCAAGAGTCTTTGAACCGATTTTATGGATAATGAGTGGGGTTATGCTACGGGAGTGACTGCGTAAGATTGGTGACACATATGAGCGGCGAGTCAAGGAGAGAATGGAGGCGGAAAGTGCGCGGAGAGTCTCTTCTAAGAGACAGAGAGAGACCCTCGCTATCCAAAATTCAAAATGGGTTAAGGGGTAGACAGGGGTGGGGTCTATATATCTAGATGATAAGAGCTGTAGCGAAGACATGAACAGTGGTGAAAATCCTCATCGACAACAATATTAAGGGAGATGGCAAATTAGTACTCTGGTGTGTGATTTTATTAAAAAGATATCGCGGCATTCTCTCTGCGTGTCAACTCTCCTGCTCGATCGATCAACATTCTCTTTTCTACTCTCTCCTACTACTACCTCGTCTAAAACAGCAGTCGATCGAGAGAAATTAAGAGGCTCTAGCATTAAGAACTCCACTCAATCATATCACTTTTTATGACACATTGTTTGTAAAATGTCACACATAATCAGGAATCTAAAATACCGCTAATACAAGTTGCTGTCTTAGATATATAATTAAAATTAAAAAAATCTATCGATAGATAAAAAGCATAAATATATATGCTCTAAATATAAACCAAAAATAGAATATAGACACACATTATCAATTGAGATAGAACGAACTCAATAACAATCAACTGTATGAAAGATAGCTTATGAAATAGGAGTTGAGATATGTGATTATAAATCTGATAACATAAAAACAATTAACAAGAAAAGACTCTTCTAAAAACAGTGAATAACTCACATCCTTATAAAGTCCGTCACAAACTCTAACAAGTTATCTTATTTTCGCAAAAAATTAATATGTTGAAAAATACAAATATAGAAATAAATATATTAATATAGTGCGTCCGTAAATGGATCTTATCTCTCCTCAAAGAAATCGCTACATTCTTTCTAACTAAAATGATGAGATGTGAAAAGCCGAAAAGCCGCGAAACACATTTACATCTATCAAAGTATCTTCTCGACAAGTCCTCATTCTCTGACAAAATAGAAAACAATATTAAATCGAAGAAAAGTGAGAGAGGGGGGGAGAGCGAGAGCAGGAAAGGCGACAGGATCTATATATGAAGAGTACGCAACCTCGTGAGAAACATTATTAGCAACAACTCGCTAGGGCTATGCGAGTCAATACTATTCAAACAAAAACAAAAGCGAAGTTCTAAATTCACTAATATAGAGAACACACAATGTTGAGAGGAAAATATAAACAAAAACGGGTGTAACCTCACATAAAACAATCATATGATAGTTAGGTAACGATAGAAACAAATATATAAAATGGTTTGTCTGTCTTAGGATGTTGTATGCTATAATTGAAAGTAAAATTATTACATGCTACAACAAAAACACAAAATTAGAACACAAACCTCAACACCATACACATAAAACTAAAAGGGTAGTTCACTAAGAAATACATGTGTAGATGTATAAGGTATCTAAAGATCATCACAAATTAAGAGTAATAGAAGCGCGTAAAAAAAATTAATATATTCGAGACGATCAAATAGACTCCCAGGGAATAGACGAAACACTATACAAAATATTGAGTCTAAGAAAACCCCTTATTCTATTTAAAGTACAAATCTAAATAATAAGGAGAATCCCAGTATATTACAGATATATATATCTTCTACTGAGTAACCAAAATATTGACGACATACTTAGAAGTAGAATAGCTTAAGAGATAGTGTGGTTAGATTAATGGTTAGGTTTACACTTAATGACATTTCCAATCTGAGCTCTCACTCAAAAGATGAAATTACAAATATAAATAAGCCTTACTCAATATAGTGTTGTGAGAGTAATAATGGAGGGGTGGATTGGTTTGGTGGGGGGTAGGGGGTGGTAGGAGGTGGAGGGGTTGGGGTTGGATTTGTTGTGGGGGGGAATAATGTGGGGGGGGGGTTTTTAGGATGAGAGTGGTGGGTGGGGGGGTGGGTGGGGGAAGGGTGGGGGGGAAGGGGGTGGGTGTTTATGGGAGAGTGATTGGTGGGGGTGTTGAAAGTAGTTTTATTGTTGAAAGTTTGGTGAATTTTGAAAGGGGGAGAGGTAGTTGAGGGAGTTTTGGAGTTGTTTAAATTATTTTTAAGGTGGATTGATAGTGGGAAAGGGTAATGGTTATTAGAAGCTGGAATTTTGAATAGGATGGGTGAGTGTGGGATAATTGGGGAGAGGGATTGGGGAGGGGAAGGGGAGAGTGATTTGTGAATTGAGTTGAATAGGTGGATGGAGTTATGGGTTGTGGTATTGGATTGGAAATTTAAGTGGGTGTGTAGGGTGTGAAGAGTTAGATGGATGGTGGATTAATTGTATGTTGTGATAGAGATTTAGAGATATTGGAGGGATTTTGAGGTGTTGGAATTTGTTGGGATTGAAGTAGTGATATTTTTTTGGTTGATAGATTAGAGTATGGAGGAGTGTGAAGAGGTAATGAGATTTAAGTTAGAGGTCAGTAAAGAAGTGTTTAGATAGTTAAAGTCAATTGGAATGTGTCGATTAACCGTACCATCAAAAGCAAAAATGTCATTCTCACACCCAATCAAATTCTTACCAAAGAATTAAGACAAGACATGAAGCTTGGAAGAACCATATCCGTGAGAGATGTTGTTTCGGACTAGGAGGCCACCGGGACCATCTTCCGGCTTGTCTCGCTCACATGTTGTATTGTATTATTGCCGAAGAACAATATAATCTTGCTTATTTCTTTGTCAAGCGAATTAAAAGTGCTAAGGCTACTCCAACTGCCAATCTTCCTTATGGTATGTTCTTGACTCATCTTTTTCGACAAGTCATGAAACATTATCCTCATCTTGACAATGACATTTACAATGTCGTCGATAGGGTTATGCGTCCATTTACCTTAAAACAAACTCAAAAACCCCGAAGTGATCGTGGAATGCCTAAAGCCCGTCACTCCGTCTCATCATCATTCGCCCATCATTATGGATCTTCATCTCAACATGGAGATGACGATGATGAGCTCTCGTGCTATACCCCCCATCCCATCTCCTACCACTTATCATAACTCCTTTCACACCCACCAAATAAACCAAAGATACAACATTCCCACTTCCTCTCAACAAGATGATGATCTTCTCTTCGAGCGACAAACTACCTTGCTCAATCAAACGCAACAGATCCATGAAGAAGTTAAAGGTGGATTCAAATCATTCGGCAAGGCATTGCGAGGAGTTTTTGGAAAAAAAAAGAAATAAAGATGTTGAATGATGATTAGCTCGGTAGAAATAATTTGTTTAGGACTTTGTGTGAACTTATGTTTATGTTTAATTACTTGTGTGATGAAAACCCGACTTAGTCGGAAGTATGTGAACTTGTTTAGCTTGCTTAGAACCTATAATCATTATGTGTTATTAGTATGCTCTTTATATTTATCTTTGTCTCATATATCAATACTAGTTGCATGCATATATGATATATTTGTTTCATGCATATATATGTTCACATAGGACTTGCTGCAAATTGATCACCAAAACAAGACTTTTCTTACAAAATTTTAGCAAAAATCAAATTTTAGGTTGTCTGAAAAGTATCAAATGGGCGGCCCCCGTAGCTCATAAGGGCGGCCCCTTATCTAATAATGTAATCCGTACCATAGATAAGGGGGCCGCCATACAGATCACGGGTTTTTTACTGTCTCTTTTTCTGCATTTGACTCTCTTTTACTTTGCCTCAGCTATCCTTACCCAGAAAACTCGAACACATTTTGGAAACTCTTGAAAAATTTAAATTCATTCCATTTCCAAACTATTTTCTTCTAATAAATTCCTTTCAAATGTTTATTGTCTCAGTACTTCTGTTCTCGCTTCTTTATCCATTATCCAACCAACCATAAACCTCCATAGGCATTCCACTCAAGCTTCCCATTCACAAACCTTACCAGAACCTTCCAAAAGACTAAAAATTAACATCATACCATCAAAACAATTATTAATTGACCTCACTAATGATGACACCAAAATTCCACCCCCAAATTACTAAGTCTTATCACCACCGTAGCCACTTCCTCATCCTCCATTGATTACAAACCCAAATCACCAACCTCTTCCACATCCCCATCAACCAATGGCTACTTGAACCCACCAATGTCTCCTCCTCCAAGAGTAACTCCACCACCTCTAACTCAAGAAAGTGGATCAATGGACATCACTCTTACCCTTTTACTAATTACTCCACTGAACATTCAATTCAATATTCCATCACCCTTAACACTTTTCTTTGGTCATCCAATTCCGTGAAACCTTCTTGAAGCACATGGAGATCATGCTTATGTTGTATTCATAACCGCACTCTCATCTTTGGATTGAGAGATGAACTCCAATACATGTTTTCTTACATTGAACACATGCTATCACAATCACCACCACTAAATTCGCCACCACCACCATCAATTTCTCCAAACTAAATATACTCTATGTTTAGTCACTCATGTTTTAAATAATTTTCAACCAAACCTTTTGCAAGCAAGTCCTATGGCATTCTTAGAAAATTAGGACCTTTGTAGTTTCTATTTGTGTGTAATATATTATGCCTTAAACATAATATTTTCTTTTAATGCATACTAGTTGTATGATTGTGTGTTACACATAATTTTTAAGATTGAATGAATGAACTTTTATTCTATGTTTTTAATTATGCAATTGGAAAATTAGTTAGTTATCTCTTATATGTATATATAGTTGAGCTTAATGGATTGATGTTTGTGATGGTTGGCTAAAATCTATTTCACCATATTTAAATATTTTTTTAACATTGCTATATGTTAGAAATATTGTTTTTGTTCCTCTAACTTATTTTTGTAGCAAAGTTACCATAGCTCGATTCCTTGGTGCTCTCGAACGAGGGGGAGCACACATCAAAGGAGGTGGAGCGTTTATATTTCCATCATTTTACGCGCATCATCGACGAAGCATTTTTGATTCAAACAAAAATGGAGAGAAAATACAAGTAAAACTCACAAAATACTTGCTTAAAAATAATTTTACATTTAATGAGTTTAGATTTTGTAATCATAAAAAAGGGGAAGATTATTGATAGAAATAATTCCTAAAAACGTATTTAATTCATTTTTCGACCTCTCTACGTTTTGATACTCACAAATATAAAAACGGCTCAATGTAAAATTAAACTTTAAGTAAAACAATAATTAGTAGCAAATTTTTATTTTCAAAAATTTAATCACTTAAAGGTATGAATAAATAAATACTTAATGCATTTTATAATCAAAGGAATTTTTATTCAACCTCACATTTTTTATAAAATGTTACAAACATTTTTATAACTTCTACAAAATATTTTTTACATTTAAAAGAAATGTTTTATTCAAAATAATTATTTTAAATTCAAATTTTCTACCTAAAAACGGCTAAAAATGTTCCAGAAAACACCTCCCATGGAAAAGATAAAAAAGGGACCGTCTTGGCCTGGGCGGCCCCCTTAATGATAAGGGGGCTGGCACATGAGCTAAGGGGGCTGGCTAGACAAAAAACTCCCAGCTTTGCCTATAAATACTAGACTATTCCCCACTGATTTTCTTACCTTTTGCACACATTATTTTCTGTCTAAAATCAGTTTATACTTCACCTACAATCCTTTGATCATTTAATCTTAAGCATCAATCATTATTTGTTTTCAAGGATTCACAATCCTCTAATTCTCAAGTGCAAGAAAGAAACTTCTCTCAATCAAGTCAAGAAGTATTATAGTTTAGTTAGTGTTCTCGTAACATTGTTACGAATTTATCATATCTTGTAAATCAATTGTGTATATTGTATTGTAGTGTGTAATAGTTAGATCGAGGTGATCATAGAAAGTATAGTTAGATCGTGTTGATCATAGAAAGAAGAGATATATCGGTGTGATCGTGTTAGTGTCTAGGTGAAGTGAAGTGAAGAGTGCTTAGTATTTTAGTCCTCCAAAATAGTCAAAAGGTGTGATAGATAGGTTCAGCTAGGATTTAGAACATCTGCGATCAACTTTTGTTTCAGGAGGCTTAGTGACGAAATCGATGTAACCTTAAGATTGTGTACGTTTTCTCCGCCTAATCAGGGAGTTTGATGACATATGTGAAGAGAAATCTTGGATTGGTGCTCGGGGAGTGGAGTAGGCGGCGAAAGAGGTGCGTCGTATAACCGACCACTATAAAATTCCTTGTGTTGTGGTTTGAATCTTTCTAACTCTATCTCTATGTCTTTCATATTTTATTTTATCATTTATTTTACTTATTGTATTGTTTCATATTGTGCAACATATTGAGATCACCATAAAGGCGAATCTAAGTTTTATAAAAAAAGTTACGTTAAATTAAAAAGGCGGTAAACTATTCAACCCCCCCCCCCCCCTTCTAGTTTTTCCACAAGGATGACCCAAAACATATTGATGAAGAAAATCAAGTCCCACCATAATATAGCAGATTGCTTTCTGAGGACAGAAGCATTTATGATGAATGGACTCTATCATGGACAACAACACTTGGGCGATGAGCTGATCGACCTCAAGTTTGGCAAACCTCTTGGTTGCAAATGGATCTTCAAAATAAAACTGATGGTAGATGAAACTATTGAAAAGTTCAAGGCAAGGCTGGTCATTTAGGGCTTTAAACAAAAGTCAGGGATAGACTTACATTGAATACTTATGCTCATAGTGGCATGTATCAAGATACTGATTTGTCCGTAAACAGTAGTCAAGTAATAAACATATAGTTAAATCACTCGGATAAAAATTACTTTAGGAAAAGTAATAATAGATTCTCCGGATGTCGTGTCCCAACGAGAGATGAATTTGAAATTCACAAAAATGTTTCCAATTTAATGCTTAAATATCTTTTAATTTTTTGTTTTGGATTAAAACTAAAGCTAACGATAAACTAGATTATTCTAATTAACAAGCACTAGACTACTAAGATAAAAAAAAAATATAAAGAAGAAAAAAGCTT
Organism: Tanacetum coccineum; assembly: GCA_026074375.1. Taxonomy (NCBI): domain Eukaryota; kingdom Viridiplantae; phylum Streptophyta; class Magnoliopsida; order Asterales; family Asteraceae; genus Tanacetum; species Tanacetum coccineum. The sequence goes on from BQNB010040528.1 coordinate 24,609, forward strand.
ATAGTCAAGTGCAAAAAAGTGACAATAGATTCTTAATGTGATGTTTTTCCTATTTTACACACACCTCCTTAACTGAACGAATTAATATCCGTCTAAATAATCGTCTCCTCAAACATGGCTTAATAATGAAAACAACTTTTCATCGAGATATTAATTACTAGTTTAATGCCTACTTAATCTTACGGCTTTCGCCCGCTCGACTAAATAAAACACTAAACTAAATAACTTTTGCAAATTATTAATCACTAGTCACTTATTAAATTTCACACTTAATTAACTATTTACCAACTTACTTAACAAGCATATGATTAAACTACTAACTAAGCATAATAATCAAATAAGCTAAACTAAACATAATAAGCTAATTATTTTAAACTAAGAAAATTGAAATAGGAAAGAAGGAAGAACCGAATGTCGAGCCGATAACGAAAAGTAACCACCCGATCTTACAAACTTAATAAACAAATAAGCTTATCACTTTAAAGCTTCTACTTCAATAATTAGCAAGTAAATGTGTCAACTTTATCTACTAATTACTTTCATAAAAACTATAAAGATCAAAACTTTATCTATTTATCAACCTTATAAGACCCTTAAGCTCCGGCCTTAGATGATGGAAGGATGAAATTATAGATAAGACAAGAAAGCAAGAGATTATGATGAAAAAGCTATGAGCTAAAACTTCTTTTAAGATCTAAATAAGCTATATGAAAAAAACTTTTGTAAAAATTTTGATTAAAACTATAAACTATTTTTAAAACTATTTATAAAACTAGATCTACTTTCAAATCTAAATATAATAATCTATCAAAATAAGCTAACCGAATAAGCTCTTAATAAGCTTATCTGAATACTATAAGAAAAGTAGATCAAAAATAAGCCAAGTGCTTATTTCGAAAATATATAAGCTTAAAATGAATTCAAATAAGCTATATAAGCTTAGTTGATTAAGTGATAATAAGCTATTAGGCAATAAGCTCAAAGTAAGCTTAAAAAGAAAAGAAAAGAAAATAGAGGATTAGAAAAAGAATAAGCTCAAGTCACTTCCAACACAAACATCTTCATTAATCCTCATCTTCATAAAACTAAAAAGCAATAAGATCTTTTACAATAAGCTAGAACAATAAGCTTTTACAATAACACTAATAAGCTATTAAATTTGAGAGAGTAAACTACACTAAATTAAAACTACTCTATTTCTATTCCTACACTACACTAACTAATCTAATAATTCAATTGAGCTAATACGTGCAACATTTTATAGCCAAAAAGGTGTGGAGGGTATTTTCGTCCTTTCAGTGTGCCAGCCAATCAAGGTCCAAGAAAGAGGGGCATTTCAGTCCTTTTTACACTATAAGATTGCTTCATAATGAAGCCAATCATTAGCCACCAGAAGCTTCCTCGTATGCCAACAATAAATACATAGATCCATCAATGAGAGAACGCCACGTGGCCTTAACAATTTGCTTCAAAATAACGCATACATAATTCTCTTATCTGAATCTATTTCTTGCAAAAGTTTATTAAAAGGATCTGCCATGTGTCGGAGTTTGATAGGCCAAAATAATGTTAGTGGGCGAGAGTGGTGCAGCTAACGCGCCATGTTGAATTATTTTAGGGACGTAAGGTTCACTTGCCTTAATTGCACAAATGAGATTTACTTTTGATAACTCAATTTGGTTGGGCCGAGTTCAATATCTCCTGGTCTACTCCTATTTCTTGTTTGGTGGGCTTCCAGGCTTGCCAATATGTTAGTGGGCCGATTCCTTCTTCCTGGTGATCGTTTCATTAAATAGTAGTAGAAATGTAGGTCAAATCTTTTCGATTTGGACTTTGCATGCTGGGCATCACTATTTGCAATACATAACTAGGCCGGATTTTGCTAAGTCCTGGGCTGGGCTTTTACTTAATTATGAGCTTTAAGTAGTACGGGTCGGTCTGACCCATATAAATGGTGTCGGGCCGGCCCAATAAGAGATGAAGGCACCGTTGGACTCAAAATTTTCGTGCACTTTTCAATGGATTGCTCGAGAAATATTAACGACTTCGTCTTAATCTCGAAAAATGCGTAAACGTATTCAAATGTTAACCGAAAGTCTCCGTTTTTGCTTCATTTTCAATCCTTTGTACCTGCAAGACATAAAAACACAAACAAAGACATTTTCCCCAATAATATTAAAGCAATATTTCAGTTTTAGTCCAAATTCAATAAGTGTTTTTTTTTCGGGTAATAAATGATGTGTGTTTTTAGTCACACATCAAATACTCCCATCACATAGCTATTGTTGGTCCCACACGCAATGTTTATAAAACACCGGAAAAGAAATAATTTAACCCTCCTTAACTTATGACCCCTCACAATCAAACAAGAACAAAAAAGGTCCATTAAGAAGGTTCAAAAATTATTTATTTCGAAAGCGCCCCCCATTTTAACCACTTATTCATTAATAGATAAAACTACGATTAAATTTTTATAAAATTTATTTAACAAGGCTTTAAGAATAGAAGTTTGTCATCCTTGACTTTTCACAATCCCCAAACAAAGCTTAAAACGAAATCACAGTCAAATATAAGATTAAATGCTAACACTACTCATAAATGCTAATTGGTGCGCATAAGAGCCACTTTTCGCTCCCTTAATCCTAAAAACCTCAATGATTTTTATTATTTATTTACTTGTGACAAATAAATTATGTTCTTATTATCATAAAGGTGTCTGGTTTAGACCACAATTAGTTTGAAATCATTTCCTAAAGAGACGATATTGTGAGAATAAGGTCCACATTAAGGTTCTAATTTCGCATAATTTAGGGGTTATCCTTTTTATTTCATCCGAAACAACTCAACTACGAGTCTAGAGACAGAGGCTTTATTTAGATAACCCAGAGTCAAAATTTGGCTTTATTATTATTATTGCAACATTTTAATCTCTTGGTCCTTTAAACAACTGACACATCGGGCGTCCTAACCGACATAGCCAGTAGTCTTATTTCGACTTTGGGTATTTCCTCGACCTTTTTGAAGACTAACACATCGGGCGTCCTAACCGACAGATCCAGTAAACTTTTATCAGTCTCGGATTATTATTATTATTACTTCTACCCTTTAAACGACTGCAACATCAGGCGTCCTAACCGACAAGAAACATGGCATATTTCAGGCTTCTCAGTATGTTATATATTATCTTTATTATAGGCCAATTAAGTCCTTTTGTCTTTTAGCTTCTGAGACATCGGGCGTCCTAACCGACAAGACCCGGTAGCCTATTTCCCCACAACATTGACAGAACCTCGATGTGTACCTTACTTTCACAAAAGGAATCTATACAAAGGGATTTAAAGTACAAATCGCAAAAACCAAAGTAACTTTATTTATTTAACAATTATATAACGTTTATTAAGCTGGTGAGAGCAAAAAGCCACAATTAACCTCTATGAGCTCTAAAGAGATCCAACTACTCCACGCTTAGCATCTAACTTATATTCAACTCTATCATTTTTCGTTCTTTGCAAAATTTTAAAGTTAAGCAAACACTTAGTCTCGAAAGCTAAGGGGAAAGCTAGAGTGCAAAACTCGGTCAAGTAAAAAATCTCCCTAGTTCTACGGGCCTACTTATTCAGATATCTAACAATAACTAAGATTTTTTTTTTCACTAAAATAAAACAATAAATTTTAAAATTTTGAGAGCGCATAACACGAGTTTGCCGAAGTAAGTGCGACAATAACAGGCCACATGTATGCAATCATTTTGATAAAATTCCCCCACACTTGAACTGGAATATTAGTCTCAATGTACAAAAATATCGTGTTTAACCCCCTAACACTTAGGGAACGAAAAAGGACAAAATCAAAAAATAAAAATTCCAAGTGTGAAAGGGGAAATAAAAATACAGATATATGTATGATTAGCATAAATAAAGGATTCCCAAGCGAGAATAATCAAACATGAGAGATGAGATAAGAGATCGCAGTCGATTAGGAAGGAATTGAAAACAAGCACGAAGGTCTTCAAGATCATAGGAAATCCTGCAAGCAAAAACAAAAAACCACGAAACACAACAAGGATTGAAGCACACCCCCACACTTATTCATTACTAATATTACTACTAAACTAATATATTATTACTACTAAGATAGATAAAAAGGAATGAGACACAGGTTGCCTCCCGAGAAGCGCTTGTTTTCGTTTGAGTGTCTAGCTTGACTCTAGTGATACTTACTTTTAGTTCCAAGGTCAAATCCATCACCTGTTGTGAGGTGAGGAATGGTTAACTAGCAATACATCACACTTGTAGGTAATTATGCAGCAGGAATTGGGGTGATGGCAAATATGATGAAAACCGAAAGCAAAGGGTCTCCTCCACCCACTGTGAGTTCCTCCCGTGAACGTGTCCAGCGGAGAAGAAAGGATCAAATCTTACCACTTCCCTAAAGCAAATCTCTTAAGAGGATCGAGAAGTGGTAGTCTATGAGGAGGACCTGACGGTAACAATGCTGGAGATAACATCATAAGATGATCTCTCATTAAGCAATTGTCCACAAAATATATAATATCACCCCTCTGATCGAGATACATAACATCAGTTTTCAGTAGGGAATTAAATCGTCTAGGCCAAACCAAGCGATGACTCCTCAAAATAGGGTTCGACTAGTCTCAAAAGATCTAGACATCGAATCAGAATTACCTAAAGGTTCATCAAATACCCTTAGGACTGGGACAGGGTCATCAGCTAGTAAACGTTCTAGTTCTTCTATGTCCCTAATAGAATTGAAGTCAATTTCCCTATCCCTCGTTGAGAGGGTGTCTAAATCATCTCTCAAAAGTAAGTCGATCTTTTCATCTCCCAAAACAACTAGGTAGGGCGAGGGCAGTGTGACTAGCAAAGTGGACTCATCAATAACTGGAGTCAACTCAGGGAGGTCCAGACTACTAATGTTTTCCCCCCCCCTTAAATTCCTCATCAAAAAGCGGATTATCTTAACATAAGGTAGAATCATCATTAAAGTCAAATAGAGGGTTTGAGAAAGTCACATCATAAGATTTAGGTTTTGAATCATCACCTAAAGGCTCATTAGACATTCCTTTGGTTAAACTTAGATTTTTGATTAAATGATTAAAAATTTGCTTAACCAAATGCCTAGACAAGCCAGCTACATCCACGTTCTCCATTAAGAATTCGATTACATATTCTCATAGAGGCGAATTGATATCAAAATTTCTTCCCTAACATCAGTGGCGGACAACGGTATAGTAATAGGCATATCACACTCTAAATCAACATAAACCGATGTCACCTCCGACACTAACCCTTTGGGATTGGAACTGAAGATCCATAACACTAACTTTATGAATTCGTCATTTCCCTTTCGGGCAGTGCTAATAACCCCATCCCCCATTAAGAGGGTGTCTAAAGGTTCCTTGGTGAGTCAATCGATCGTATTATCTCCCTTGTCACTCCCCTCAAGATGATATAAGTCAACAGAAGGATCTTGATTAGAATTTATAAGGTTCATCGTCTCCTGAAGACGGTTTAATTCATTTTGAAAATCCATGTTTAATTTCTCTTGATTTATTTTGAACTGTTCTTGAGTTTTGTCGAATTGTTCTTGAGATTCGATCATGTCTTCATCAATTCCTCTACGCTTTTAAACTCGCTTAGGAGAGTGAGCTAGAGGGTAATGAACTGTGAATGGTTGTCAAAATAAGGAAAGTCCATAATTGTGACAAGGAATTAGGCTCATAGAACAAAATCCAACTACACCGGGTTCCCTATTTGACAATCAAAACTATAATGCGGACCTCCACAGACCTCACAACAGTCAAACTGTTGTGGCTGACTCGGTGAATAATATGGAGGTTGTCAAAAAACCAAAGATCTTGATTATAACAGGGACCCTGGTCATAGACGGGTGTGTTCCTTATTTGACAATCAAAAGCCCGATGAGTTTGCCACCCCACAAAACTCACACGGAGTATGAAGTCTCTATTTTGTATGGAGTAGTTGAAGAAATTCGGTGTTTCAATTCTATAAAGAATAAGGATTTTTGGGTCATAGACAAAACACATTTCCGATCCTAACGCTGCTACCACCAGGCGGAATATTTTTTTCCACCATTAAACGGACCTCCACACCACGAGCAACCAAAATGGTTATACGAAGACATGACGAAGAATTAAACTAATAAGAGGGTAAGAAGATAAGAATTAAATGAGAAAAGAGGATAAAGGAGAATATTTTTTATATTTTTATAAATATAAGAAAAATAAAAATAAAAATATTTTTGGTATTTTTTTAATATTTATAAAAAGAAAAAGAAAAAGAAAAATAAAAATAAAATAAGAAAAATATTTTCTGGATTTTTATTTTTAATAAGTACGAAAATAAACTTTCCGAAGAAAGGATCTTCAAGGCACTAACTCGAAACACCACGTAAAAATCGTACAACTCTCCCCTGAAACGGCGCCAAAAACTGATACGTACGAAACGTGTCGAGTAATATAATATAGTAATCACGTCGGATAAAAATACTCTAGGAAAAGTAAATAATCGATCATCCGAATAAGTCGAGTCCCAACGAGAGATGAAATATTAAATTCAACCGGGAAAATGTCTTACAATATTACTGGCTTGAATATCTTTTAAATTTTTGGTTTTGGATTAAAACTAAAGATAGCGATAAACTAAATTATACTAATTAACAAGCAAGCTAATAACATGAAAAAAATATATAAAGAAAAACATGTTTGTCAAGTAAAAGTGAATAGATTCTTAAGTGTGAAGTTTTAGATCTTAATGATGAATTAATATCCGTCTAAATAATCGTCTCCTCAAAACGTTGGCTTAATATTGAAAACAACTTTTTATCGAGATATTAATTACTAGTTTAATGCCTACTTAATCTTACGGCTTTTGCCCACTCGACTAAATAAAACACTAAACTAAATAACTTTTTCAAATTATTAATCACTAGTCACTTATTAAATTTCACACTTAATTCACTATTTACCAACTTACTTAACAAGCATATGATTAAACTACTAACTAAGCATAATAATCAAATAAGCTAAACTAAACATAAAAAGTGCTAATTAATTTTAAGAGAGAAGCGCAAAAATCATCCCTGTGGTTTGACAAAAAACCGTCTCACGTCCCTCGTTAAATAATTGTCCGAAACACATCCCTCCGTCAATGTTTTGGGACACGATACATCTCTTGGACTAACGGTGCAAAAAAATTTTTCTCGTTAATTATTAACGAGGGTCTAATTTTTAACAGTGCAACTATACAGGAGGGTATTGTTGTCTTTTTACTGTCACGTGGATGATTTTTGAACTTCTCTCTTAATTTTTTTTTTGCTTTTTTAATTTAAAAAAAAAAAAAAACCTTTTATTTACATTATATTCGTAAAAAATTTATTTTTTTTACAAAATCTTAAAAAAAATTCGCACTTTACAAAAATCTTATTTGTTTTTTTAAAAAAAATAGTTTTGTTTGTTTTTTAAATTTTTTTTACAAAACTTTAAAAAAAAAAATTCGTACTTTTTACAATCTTAGTTTTGAAAAAAAAATGTAAAAATTTTGTATTTTTAAAAATCTAAGTATTTAAAAAGTACAAAATTTTTTTAAACAGTTTTGCAAAAAAAGTGCGAAATTTAAAAAGTACGAAGTTTTTTAAAAATTTTTAAAAAGTTTTGTAAATTTTTTTTTTTAAAAATGTTTTGTAAATTTTTTTTAAAAGTTTTATTAAAACAACGATTTGGTATCGAATTATTTTTTAAAAAATGTAAAAATTTCGAACTTTTTTTACAGAATTTTTTTAAATTTTTTTGTACATTTTAAAGAATACGAAAAAGATTTAAATCTTTTTCAAAAAATTTAGAATTTTATAAGTGCGAATTTTTTTTAAAATGTACAATTTTTTTTTAAAGTTTTCTAGAAAAAGTACGAAATTTTAATAAAAAAAATTAAATAATCGAACCGAAATCGTACTTTTAAAAACTATTTAAAAAACTTCCGCACTTTTTAAAATTTTTTTTAAGATTTTGTAACAAAATTAATTTTTGTTTTATGATAATTGTAAAAAGGTTTTTTTTAATTAAAAACCAAACAAAATCTTTTTTTAATTTAAGAAAGAAGTGCAAAAATCATCCAGTGGTTTGTCAAAAAACAGTCTCCACTCACTTTAAATATTTGTTCAAAACACATCCCTCCGTCAATGTTTTGGGACACGATACATCCCTTTGACTAACGGTGTAGAACAAATTTCCATTAAGTATTAACGAGCGTCTAATTTTAACGGTGCAACTATATAGGAGGGTATTGTTGTCTTTTTGCTGCCACATGGATGATTTTTGCACTTCTTTCTTAAAAAAAGATTTTGTTTGTTTTTTAATTAAAAAAAAACCTTTTTACATTATCCATAAAAAAAATTAATTTTGTTACAAAATCTTAAAAAAAATTTAAAAAGTGCGAAGTTTTTTAAAATAGTTTTTAAAAGTACGATTTCGGTTCGATTATTTAATTTTTTTTTTAAATTTCGTACTTTTTCTAGAAAACTTTAAAAAAAAATTGTACATTTTAAAAAAAATTCGCACTTATAAAATTCTAAATTTTTTGAAAAAGATTTAAATCTTTTTCGTATTCTTTAAAATGTACAAAAAAATTTAAAAAAATTCTGTAAAAAAAGTTCGAAATTTTTACATTTTTTAAAAAAATAATCGAACCAAAATCGTAGTTTTAAAAACTTTTAAAAAAAATTTACAAAACATTTTAAAAAAAAATTTACAAAACTTTTTAAAAATTTTTAAAAAACTTCGCACTTTTAAAAAAAAAATTTTAATTTCGCACTTTTTTTACAAAACTTGTTAAAAAAAATTTGTACTTTTTAAATACTAAGATTTTAAAAAATACAAAATTTTTACATTTTTTTCAAAACTAAGATTGTAAAAGTACGGATTTTTTTTTTAAAGTTTTGTAAAAAAAAATTAAAAACAAACAAAGCTATTTTTTTTAAAAACAAATAAGATTTTTGTAAAGTGCGAATTTTTTTTAAGATTTTGTAAAAAAAATAAATTTTTTACGAATAATAATGTAAAAAGGTTTTTTTTTAAATTAAAAAACAAAAAAAAAATTAAGAGAGAAGTGCAAAAATCATCCACGTGACAGTAAAAAGACAACAATACCCTCCTGTATAGTTGCACTGTTAAAAAATTAACCCTCCGTTAATAATTAACGAGAACATTTTTTGCACCGTATCCCAAGGGATTATCGTGTCCCAAAACATTGACGGAGGGATGTGTTTTGGACAATTATTTAACGAGGGACGTGAGACGGTTTTTTGACAAACCACAGGGATGATTTTTGCACTTCTCTCTTAAAATAATTAGCTTATTATGTTTAGTTTAGCTTATTTGATTATTATGCTTAGTTAGTAGTTTAATCATATGCTTGTTAACTAAGTTGGTAAATAGTGAATTAAGTGTGGAATTTAATAAGTGACTAGTGATTAATAATTTGAAAAAGTTATTTAGTTTAGTGTTTTATTTAGTCCGAGTGGAGCCAAAAGCCGTAAGATTAAATAGGCATTAAACTAGTAATTAATATCTCGATAAAAAGTTGTTTTCAATATTAAGCCAACGTTTTGAGGAAACAATTATTTAGACGGATATTAATTCGTCATTAAGATCTAAAACTTCACACTTAAGAATCTATTCACTTTTACTTGACAAGTATATTTTTCTTTATATATTTTTCATCTTATTAGCTTGCTTGTTAATTAGAATATTTTAAATCCAAAACCAAAAATTAAAAGTTATTCAAGCATTAAATTGAAAACATTTTCGTGAATTTCAAATTCATCTCTCGTTGGAACACGACATCCGGAGGATCAATCATTAGTTTTCCGCAAGTAATTTTTATCCGACGTGATTACTATATTATATTACTCGACTAGTCGTTTACGACGAATCAGTTTTTGGCATCGTTGCCGGGGAAAGTTGTACGATTTTTACGTGGTGTTTCGAGTTAGTGCCTTGAAGATCCTTTCTTTGGAAAGTTTATTTTCGTATTTATTAAAAACTAAAAATCCAGAAAATATTTTTCTTATTTTATTTTTATTTTTTCTTTTCTTTTTATAAATATTAAAAAAAAATACCAAAAATATTTTCATTTTTATTTTTATTATCTTTATAAAAATATAAAAAAATATTCTCCTTTATCCTCTTATCTCATTTATTTCTTATCTTCTTAGCCCTCTTATCCGTTTAATTCTTCGACATGTCTTCGTATAACCATTTTGGTTGCTCGTGGTGTGGAGGTCCGTTTAATGGTGGAAACTATCCTGGCTGTAGCAGCGTAGGATCCGTAAATGAGTTTGTCTATGACCCAAATCCTTATTCTTATAATGAAACACCGAACTTCTTCAACCAATCTCCACAACACAAATACGAGACATACTCGTGTGAGTTTTGTGGAGGCAACCCTCACCCGGGCTTTGATTATCAAACAAGGAACACACCCGTCTATGATCAGGGTCCTTGTTACAATCAAGATTTTGGTTTTGACCAACCTCCATATTATTCTCTGAGTCAGCCACAACAGTTTGACTGTTGTGAGATCTATGGAGGTCCTAAATTATAGTTTTGATTGTCAAACTATTGGGGGGGAACCCATTGTCCTATGAGCCTAATCCTTGTAACAATTATGACTTTCCTTATTTTAACCAACCTTCACAGTTCACACCCTCTCAGCCACTCTCCCTAAGCGAGTTAAATCGAAGAGAATTGATGACATACATGATCGAATCTCAAGAACAATTCGACAAAACTCAAGAACAACTCAACATAAACCAAGAGAAATTAAAAAATGGGTTTTCAAAATGAATTAAACCGTCTTCAGGAGATGCCGAACCTTAGAAATTCTAATCAAGATCCTCACGTTGACTTAGATCATCTTGAGGGGAGTGACGAGGGAGATAATGAGATTAATTCACTCACCAAGGAACCTTTAGACACCCTCTTAATGGGAGATGAGGTTATTAGCATTATTCCCGAAAGGGAAAATTACGAGTTCATAAAGTCTAGTGTTGATGATCTTGTCCCAATCCTAAGGGAGTCGGAGGTGGCATCGGTATATGATGATTTAGAGTATGATATGCCTATTACTATACCGTTGCCCACCATTGATGGTAGAGAAGAAAATTTTGATATCAATTCGCCTCTAGGAGAACAAGAAGTTGACTTTTTGATGGAAAACGTGGATGTAGCTGGGTTGCCTAGGCATTTGGTTAAGCAACTTTTTAATAATTTAAACAAAAATCCGAGTTTAACCAAAGGAATGTCTAATGAGCTTTTAGATGATGATTCAAAACCTAGATCTTATGATGTGACTTTCTCAAACCCTCTTTTTGACTTTAATGATGATTTTACCTTATGTAATGATAATCCTCTTTTTGATGAGGAGATTGAGGACATCAGTAGTCTGGACCCACCTGAGTTGACTCCAGTTATTAATTAGTCCACTTTGCTAGTCACACTGCCTCGCCCTACCTAGTTGTTTTAGGAGATGAAAAGATCGACTTACTTTTAAGATATGATTTAGACACCCTGTCAACGGGGGATAGGGAAATTGACTTCAATTCTAGTAGGGACATAGAAGAACTAGAATGTTTACTAGCCGATGACCCTGTCCCGGTCCAAAAAGTGTTTAATAAACCTTTAGGTAATTCTGATTCGATGTCTAGATCATCTGAGACTAGTAACCTTTTTGAGGAGCTCATCGCTGAGTTTGGCCTAGACGATTCAATTCCTACTGAAACTGATGATAGGTATCACGACTCAGAGGGTGATATTATATATTTTGAACAATTGCTTAATGAAGATACATCTTCCGATGTATCTCCAGCATTGTTACCTACAGAGTCCTCCTCACTAGATCTACCATTTCCCGATCCTAAGCAGATTTGCTTTAGGGAAGTGGAAAGATTTGATCCTTTCTTCTCCCTGACACAGTCAGGTGGGAACACGAGGGTGATGGAGACCCTTTCTTTCGGTTTTCATCATATGCCATCACCCCATCCTGCTGCATACTCACCTACGGAGGTGATGTATTGCTATTACCATCCTCACCTCACAACAGGTGATGGATTTGACCTTGGAACTAAAAGTAAGTAACACTAGAGTCAAGCTAGACACTCAAACGAAAACAAGCGCTTCTCGGGAGGCAACCTGTGTTCTCTTCCTCTTTCTATCTTTCTTAGTAGTAATAATATATTAGTTTATTAGTAGTATTAGTAATGAATAAGTGTGGGGGTGTGCTTCAATCCTTGTTGTGTTTCGTGGTTTTTTGTTTTTGCTTGCAGGATTTCCTATGATCTTGAAGACCTTCGTGCTTGTTTTCAATCCTCCAATCACGCGGTCTCTGATCATCTTCATGTTTATATCCTGGGAATCCTTAATCCTGATCATATATATATCTGATTTTATTTCCCCTTTCACACTTGGAATTTTTTGCATTTGCCTTTTTCGTTCCTAAGTGTGGGGGTAAAACCCGATATTTTTGAACATTGAGGCCAATGTTCCATTCTAAGTGTGGGGGGATTTCTGTCAAAATTGATCATACTTGTGCCTGTCTGTGCCCCTCGCAACCTTGTTTTGACCAAAATTTTAATATTTTATTGTTTAGTTTTAGTGGAAAAAAACTCTTAGTTATTGTTAGATATGTGAATAAGTAGGCCCGTAGAACTAGGGAGATTTTTTACTTGACCGAGTTGTGCACTATAGCTTTCCCCTTAGCTTTCGAGACTAAGTGTTTGCTTAACTTTAAAATTTTGCAAAGAACGAAAAATGATAGAGTTGAATATAAGTTAGATGCTAAGCGTGGAGTAGTTGGATCTCTTTAGAGCTCATAGAGGTTAATTGTGGCTTTTTGCTCTTACCAGCTTAATAAACGTTATATATATGTTAAATAAATAAAGTTACTTTGGTTTTTGCGATTCTTAGTTTAAATCCCTTCGTATAGATTCCTTTTGGTGAAAGTAAGGTACACATCGAGGTTCTGTCAGTGTTGTGGGGAAATAGGCTACCGGGTCTTTTCGGTTAGGACGCCCGATGTCTCAGAAGCTAAAAGACCACAGGACTTAAAATTTGGCTATAATAATAATAATAATAATAATAATATAATAAACTGAAGCCGAAATAAGACCATTGTTTCTTGTCGGTTAGGACGCCCGATGTTGCAGTCGTTTAAAGGGTGGAAGTAATAATAATAATAATCCGAGACTGATAAAAGTTTACTGGCTCTGTCGGTTAGGACGCCCGATGTGTCCGTCTTCAAAAAGGTCGAGGAAATTCCCAAAGTCGAAATAAGACTACTGGCTCTGTCGGTTAGGACGCCCGATGTGTCAGTTGTTTAAAGGACCGAGAGATTAAAATGTTGCAATAATAATAATTAAAAAGCCAAATTTCGACTCCGGGTTATCTAAATAAAGCCTTCGTCTCTGGACTCGTAGTTGAGTTGTTTCGGATGAAATAAAAAGGATAACCCCTAAATTATGCGAAATTAGAACCTTAATGTGGACCTTATTCTCACCATATCCTCTCTTTAGGAAAGGATTTCAAAATAATTATGGTCTAAACCGGGCACCTTTATGATAATAAGAACATAATTTATTTGTCACAAATAATAATAATAAAATCCTTAGAGGATTTAGGATTAAGGGAGCGAAAAGTGGCTTATGCGCACACAATTAGCATTTATGAGTAGTGTTAGCATTTAATCTTATATTTGACTGTGATTTCATTTTAAGCTTAGTTTGGGGATTGTGAAAAGTCGAGGATGATGAATTCCTGTTCTTAAAGCCTTGTTAAATAAATTTTATAAAAATTTAATCTTAGTTTTATCTATTAATGAATAAGTGGTTAGAATGGGGGCGCTTTCGAAATAAATAATTTTTGAACATTCTTAATGGACCTTTTCTGTTCTTGTTTGATTGTGAGGAGTCATAAGTTAAGGGGGGTTAAATTATTTCTTTCTAGCGTGTTTTATAAATATTACGTGTGGGACCAGCAATTGCTAAGTATGGGAAAATTTGATGTGTGCTAAAACACACATCATTTATACCCCGGAAAACACTATTAATTGGACTAAAAACAAGAAATATGCTTAATATTATTGACAAAATGTTTGGTTTGTGTTTTTATGTCTTACAGGTACAAAATGATTAAAAACAAAGCAAAAACAGAGACTTTCGGTTAAGATTTGAAGACGTTTACTCGTTTTTCGAGATCAAAACGAAGTCGTTAATATTTCCCGAGCAATCCATTGGAAAGTGCACAAAAATTTCGAGTCCAAGGGTGCCTTCATCTCTTATTGGGCCGGCCCGACACCATTTATATGGGTCGGACTGACCCATACTACTTAAAGCTCATAATTAAGTAAAAGTCCAGCCCTGGACTTAACAAAATTCGGCCCAGTTATGTATTGCAAATAGTGATGCCCAGCATGCATAGTCCAAATCAAAAAGATTTGACCTACATTTCTACTACTATTTAATGAAATGAGCACCAGGAAGAAGGAATCGGCCCACTAACATGTTGGCAAGCCTGGAAGCCCAGCAAACAAGAAATAGGAGTAGACCAGCAGATATTGAACTCGGCCCAACCAAATTAAGTTATCAAACATAAATCTCATTTGTGCAATTGAGGCAAGTGAACCTCACATCCCTAAAATAATTCAGCATGGCTCGTTAGCTGTACCACTCTTGCCCACTAACATTATTTTGGCCTATCAAACTTTCGACACAAGACAGAATCCTTTTAAATAAACTTTTTGCAAGAAATGGATTTTAATAAGAGAATTATGTATGGTTATTTTAAAAGCAAATTGTTAAGGCCACATGCGTTCTCCATCATTGATGGATCTATTGTATTTATTGTTGGCATACGAGGAAGCTTCTGGTGGCTATTGATTGGCTTCATTATGAAGCAATCTTATAGTGTAAAAAGAACCGAAATGCCCCTCTTTCTTGGACCTTGATTGGCTGGCACACTGAAAGGACGAAAATACCCTCCACACCTTTTTGGCTATAAAATGTTGCACGTATTAGCTCAATTGAATTATTATATTAGTTAGTGTAGTGTAGGAATATAAATATAGTAGTTTTAATTTAGTGTAGTTTACTCTCTCAAATTTAATAGCTTATTAGTGTCATTGTAAAAGCTTATTGTAAAAGATCTTATTGCTTTTTAGTTTTATGAAGATGAGGATTAATAAAGATGTTTGTGTTGGAAGTGACTTGAGCTTATTCTTTTTCTAATCCTCTATTTTCTTTTCTTTTCTTTTCTTTTTAAGCTTACTTTGAGCTTATTGCTTAATAGCTTATTATCTCTTAATCAACTAAGTTTCTGTAGCTTATTTGAATTGATTTTAAGCTTATATATTTTTGAAATAAGCACTTGGCTTATTTTTGATCTACTTTTCATATAGTTTTCGGATAAGCTTATTAAGAGCTTATTTGATTAGCTTAGTTTGATAGATTGTTAGATTTAGATTTGAAAGTATGTCTAGTTTTATAAATAGTTTTAAAAATAGTTTATAGTTTTAATCAAAATTTTAACAAAAGTTTTTTTTTCATATAGCTTATTTAGATCTTAAAAATAGTTTTAGCTTATAGCTTATTTATCCTAATCTCTTGTTTTCTTGTCTTATCTCTAATTTCATCCTTTCATCATCTAAGGCCAGAGCTTAAGGGTTTTATAAGGTTGATAAATAGATAAAGTTTTGATCTTTATGGTTTTTATGGAAGTAAATTATAATAAAAGTTGACACTTTTACTTGCTAATTATTGAAGTAGAAGGCTTTAAGTGATAACCAATTGGTTGATTAAGTTTGTAAATCGGGTGGTTACTTTTCGTTATTGGCTAGACATTCGGTTCTACCTTCTTTCCTATTTCAATTTTTTTAGTTTAAAATAATTAGCGTATTATTTTTAGTTTAGCTTATTTGAGTAGTATGCTTAGTGAGTAATCATATGCTTGTTAAGTAAGTTGGTGAATAGTGAATTAAGTATGGAATTTAATAAGTGACTAGTGATTAATAATTTGCAAAAGTTATTTAGTTTAGTGTTTTATTTAGTCGAACGGGCAAAAGCCGTAAGATTAAGTAGGCATTAAACTAGTAATTAATATCTCGATAAAAAGTTGTTTTCAATATTAAGCCAACGTTTTGAGGAAACGATTATTTAGACGGATATTAATTCGTCATTAAGATCTAAAACTTCACACTTAAGAATCTATTCACTTTTACTTGACAAGCATATTTTTTTCATCTTATTAGCTTGCTTGTTAATTAAATTAATCTAGTTTATCGTTATTTTTAGTTTTAATCCAAAACCAAAAATTAAAAGATATTCAAGCATTAAATTGGAAACATTTTCGTGAATTTCAAATTCATCTCTCGTTGGGACACGACATCCGGAGGATCGATTATTACTTTTCCTAAAGTAATTTTTATCCGACGTGATTACTATATTATATTACTCGATTATTCGTTTACGACGAATCAGTACTGATACATGCCACTAGAGCATAAGTATCAAAGTAGTCTATCCCTGACTTTTGTTTAAAGCCCTAAATGACCAGCCTTGCCTTGAACTTTTCAATAGTTCCATCTACCATCAGTTTTATTTTGAAGATCCATTTGCAACCAAGAGGTTTGCAACCTAGAGGTAGATCAGCCAACACCCAAGTGTTGTTGTCCATGATAGAGCCAATCTCATCATTAATTGCTTCTTTCCAGAAAGCAACATCCTGGGACTTCATTTCTTCATCAAATGTTTTGGGGCCATCCTTGTGGAAAACTAGAAGGGGTGTTGAATAGTTTACCGCTTTTTAATTTAACATAACTTTTGTTTATAAAAACTTAGATTCGACTTTATGTGATCTCAATATGTGCACAATATGAACAATACAACTAAGTAAATAAATGATAAATAAATATGCAAGACAAGAGATAAGAGTTAGAAAGATCAAACCACAACACAAGGATTTATAGTGGTTCAGTAACGAAGCACCTCTTCGTCCTACTCCACTCCCCGAGCACCAAACTCAAGAGTTCTCTTCACTATGTCATCAAACTCCCTTTAGGCGGAGAAAACTGTAGAACTAAGCTTACACAATTTCCAACACTAAGCCAAATGTCGAGTTCTAATCCTAGCTAGAACCAATCTATCACACCTTTTGTATTTTGAGGTCTAAAATACTAACCGTACTACTTCACTTCACTTCACCTAGACATTAACATGATCACACCGATCTAACTCTTCTTTCTATGATCACCATGATCTAACTATACTTTCTATGATCACCTCGATCTAACTATTACACACGACAATACAATATACATAATTGATTTACAAGATATGATAAAATAGTAACAAAGTTACGAGAACACAAACTAAACTATAATACTTCTTGACTTGATGATAAGAAGTATTATTCTCTTGCACTTGAGGAATTAAGCTTGAATCACTTGGAAACAAATACTTAAGATTAAATGATCAAAGGATTGTAGGTGAAGTATAAACTGATTTTAGACAGAAAAGAATGAGTGCAAAAGGTAAGAAAATCAGTGGGGAACAGTCTGCTATTTATAGGCAGAACTGGGAGCGTTTTGGACTGGCCGACCCCCTTAGCTCCTAGGCCGGCCCCCTTATCACTAAGGGGGCCGCCCTTATATTTAAGGGGGCCGCCCAGGCCTGGACGCTCCCTTTTTTGTCTTTTCCAGGGGAGGTGTTTTCTGGAACATTTCTAGCCGTTTTTAGGTAGAAAATTTGAATTCAAAATATTTATTTTGAATAAAACATTTCTTTTAAATGTAAAAAAATGTTTTGTAAAAGTTATAAAAATGTTTGTAACATTTTATAAAAAATGTGAGGTTGAATAAAAATTCCTTTGATCATAAAATGCATTAAGCATTTATTTATTCATACCTTTAAGTGATTAAATTTTTGAAATGAAAATTTACTACTAATTACTTGTTTACGTTTAATTTTACATTGAGCGTTTTTACATTTTGTGATTATCAAAACGTAGAGAGGTCAAAAAATATTAATAACGTTTTAGGCATTATTTCTATCAACAAAGAACTTAAAACACAAGAAATTATTCATAGCGATAAACCATCATTGTTCACAACACAATATCCAAATTGACTTAAACACATAAGCCTAGCAAAGAGATCAATTCTTGAGATTACAAGTTTCAAATTGTTTTTTTGAACAAACACAAATACTCACCCCGAATAGCACACCCTACTTCTTTTTGGAGAGAAAATGGAATAGGCACTTGAACATCCCTTTAGTTTGCTTAAATTCTGAGGACTCTCCTCCTTCGATGGGTGGAAGTTGGTTCATGTAAGGAATGGGATCAAGAGTGTAGTTGTTCACGGGATCATTCTCCACCCCTTGGTGAGGAGTTGGAGAAGGTGAATCGGATGACTCAGTGTCAGGAGGAGTTGGAGTTGGGAGATGACTCGCGCAAACTCACCCCTTAAAAATCATCTATATATGATATAAATGCACCAAGGGACGAAACCACGTGAGAGCAAGAAAACCGGAA
>BQNB010040529.1:0-47342 GCA_026074375.1 Tanacetum coccineum
CATAAAGAGTTTAAGATGACCTTATGATGTATGAAGATGATGACTAACACAATATAAACCCTGGTTTAGACTTTAAACCCAAGATTATAACCAAGAAAACCCTTGTTTTCTTAATAAAACCCTAGCTTCCTTTTACTTGAAAATGCTTAGCCAATGCTTGGAAACACCTTAGAATATCTTTGGATGGATGTGTATAGATGTGTATAGGTTGTAGAAAATTTGTATGGATTGTTTAGACGGGGGGGTTGAGCCGTGGCTATAAGAGAGCCAAAAGGGGATGTTTGTTTGATTTTTACTAAGTGTGGAAGAGTATGTATGCATCTATGAGATAATACTTGCATTATATGGTTAGTCTTAGTCAATAAAGTTTGCAATAGTATTTGTAACAATTGAGCTAATTTTAGCAAACATAAGACATATGCGATGTTGTTGAGTAATTTTTATGTATTGGGTATAAATGTGGGTATTTGTTGAAGCGTAGAAAAGTTTTTGTGGTTCCGGGAGTGCCTAAACGCAATTTATCGCGAAACGTATACACTTTACGTATTCGATAAAAATAAAATGAACAAGTTAATAATTATTCTTAAAATAATTATATAACCCTTGCTTGATGTAAACATTTAATTGTTTGATGCCCGTTTACATTGAACGCTAATTTTTAGCTTACGCGATTTAAACTTAATTCATGAAATCACAAGCAAACGCGTACAACACTAAAAATTTATAGTAGATTTATCGACGTCGTCAATGACTTGAAAACACAGGGTGTTATATTAACTATATGTTTTCCTACATCCGAAACCACCTTGGATCTTCATTCAACCCACCATACTTTCCGCACTAACCACCTTGGTGTATCGCTACCACATCGGATTATATGGGAGAAGATATTTTATCCCAAGCTTTGGAATTTTTAGTTTTAGTTGTTTTTATTTTCTTGTTTATTTTTATGTTTTTTAGTTATTGTTATTTTTTTAGTTTATCTTTATGTCCAATTTTATGTTTCTTCCCTTATATTAGAATTAACAATATTAATTGTTTGTGCCGTGATGATCGTGGTTGTCTATGCTTATATATATGCGTGTGTTGTTGCTATATATATTTGCTTGTCTACTAACTTTGTTTTGTAGCACGCCTCCATAGCTCGATTCCTTGGTGCCCCAAGCAAGGGGAGCATCCACCGAGGGGAGCACTTGCAAATTCATTTTTATTTTTACTTTGCATTCGTCACGCCGTTACTTTGCATTCGTCAAAATCGACTTGCAAACGCGCATCTACAACACTTTTTGCTTCGACAAAAAAGGGGAGAAGAAATGTAAACTCAACCACTAAATACTTATTTAGTAACTTTTAATAAATATGAGTTTATATTTTGTCATCATCAAAAGAGGGAGATTGTTAATACAAATATTCGCGTAAAAATGATATTTATATTTAATGATCATCGAGTTTTGATAATAACAAATATAATGTCATACTACATGAAAGTTTACGTAAACAAGTTATTTAGTCGTAAGTTTACTTGCCGACAACAAATCACTTAAGGTATGAATATGGCATTATAAAGCGTAGTTAATGATCAAAGAAAATTATTCTTTCTTGCATTCAAAATTAATCATTTGCATAAATAAAGACTAATCAAATGATTTTAAATAAATACTTGATTAATTTTAAACTAGTTATATTAATCAATAAGACAAAATAAGGATTAACCATAAATGAAAACAATCTTTTCAAATGAAAATCTTTCTATTTTCATGTTAAGAAATATTTACTTTTAGAAGAATCTATTAAATCTGATTTTTAAGTACATAATAATATCTTTTTAAGATTTGGGGTTAATCACTAAAATACAAAATAAGTGTCACATGCATCACACGGATCTACCATAACCAAAGACGGATCCAGGCCAAGGTAGATCCGTGGATCCGTGCGAATTGCCAGCCATGCCAGAATTTGAAATTCAAATGTTGCCTATAAATAACAACCTCATGTCTTCATTTTAGACAACCTTTTTTTCCAATATTTTCCTATTTCATATTTATTACTTATACATTCTTTGATCATTATACTTGTTTTATAATGCATTACAAGTGATTCAATCATTCCACTCTTTAGTGAAGAACACTAAAGAAGACATCGAGCTTCAAGTGTTATTAGCTTAATCAAGTCACCATGTTTGTGATATTTATCAACTTTCATCTTCTTGTGTTGTGTTATCATATGTGTATGATAGATTAGTATTTTAGGCCTTAAAATAAGTAGTGTGCTAGATTGGTTCTATCTCGAAGTAGAACTCAATATTTAGCTTAGTACCAGAAAAAGTGTAAGCGGCGTGTATGGGTTTCTCCGCCTAAAGGGAGCTTGTTGACATAGTGAAGAAAACTCTCGAGTTGGGTACTCGGAGAGTGGAGTAGGGCGAAGAGGAGCTTCGTAGCCGAACCACTGTAAATCATCGTGTCATTGGTTTGAGCTTTCCTATCTTTACTTATTTATATTCTACATTTACTTATTCATTTACTACATCGCTATCATATACACTTGTGTATATCTATTGAGTTCACATAAGAAGACAATCTAAGTTTTAATAATAAAACAGTAAAAATTATTCAACCCCCTTTCTAATTTCTATAAAAAGATTTCAAGCATACATTAAAACATAAGAAGGAGGAATTAACTCTTGTTAAGTTAGGCAGTCACCTGCGTATTGAGGAATCTCTTAGGGTGCAGGATAGTGACAAGCCAAAGAGCAACAATGTTGTTGGTTCATCAGTTGTCAATATAGTGGAGCATAACAACTCCAACTGGTACACTAACAACAAAGATAAACGTAGACATCAAGACACCAAAGCTGATCCTAACAAGAAGTCTAAAGTGACTTGTTAGAAGTGCAGAAAACCTAGACACTTGAAAAAGTATGTCAAAGGTGGAAAAGTTAGTAACAAAGCCAATGGTTCATGCACAAGTGGTTCAGTGAATTATTCTAACAACCCATTGAGAAGTCTGGATATGTTTAATAACATATATATCTGAAGCTTACTTGTACAGAATGATGATGTTGCGTGGTGTGTTGACTCAGGAGTAACTATTCATGAGTGTAAGGATAGATATAGGTTCAAGACTTACGAGTCGCTGAATGATGGATCAATTCTTCACATGGAAAGTGAGTCAACGGCCCTGGTGCATGGACGTGGTTGTGTAAGTCTTAGATTTAGTTTTGGAAAGACTGTTTCCTTATTGAATGTTTTGCATGTTCCTAACATTAGGAATAATATGATTTCAAGTAGCGTTTTGAATAATTATGGTTATAAACAAGTGATTGATTCTAATAAGTTTGTTTTATCTAAACATGGTATGTTTGTTGGTTTTGGCTATTCGTGTAATCAAATGTTCATGCTTAATATTGTTATTGATATTGTTAATTCTTTCTTGGGGAAGGTGCTATCTCATGGGCTTTTAATAAACAAACTTGCATTACACGTTCAACAATGGAATATGAATTTTTGGCTTTAGCAGCTGTTGGTAAGGAAGTTGAATGACTGAAAAACTTGATCCATGAGATTCCATTATGGTCTAAACCTATAGCACTTATATCTATCTGTTGTGATAGTGTGGCTACTTTATCAAAAGATTATAGCCAAATGTACAATGGGAAGTCTAGACACTTAGGTGTCAGGTATAACATGGTTTCTATAGAGTTTGTGAGGTATCAACAAAATCTAGCTGATCACTTAACGAAGGGTCTGGCTAGGGATTTAGTTTTAAAGTTGGCTAAAGGGATGGGTTTACAGTTCAATATAGTCACTAAAGGTTAAGACACCCAATTCCCTCTTGAGGAAATATGGGAGCTGAATTCAATATGAAAAGCTTAATGGTTAGGAGACTGGAGCACATGTATTTACATATCATCCCAAGGATGTGCTCGGATATGCTGAAAGGTCAGGCTGAAGGATGTCTTCTTAATGGTTCCAATTTTGAAAAAGTGCAAGGCATATGCATGAATAAAAGGAAACTACCTATATGAATGTGAAGTTTTGCCGCTTCAGAGAGATTTGGGCTTTTGGCTCTTGAAACATTCATTAATTGGATATGGACACATGGCTTAAAAGGTGTGAGTTTTATTTAAGTGTTTGAAAACTTTATGTGTATTTTATCTTCAGGTATTCAAATGGGTTAAAGGGTTCAATTCTTAGAACGCCTGATTCTTGAATATTTGAAAGTGTAATGTACTAAGATGGAAATTCAATCTTCAAAATATTTTCATTTATGCACTGGTTTTGTTTTATGTTTAATTTTATGCAAAAGGAAATGTACTAAATTGGGGAGGATTATTGGAAATTTAGTTCAACTATGGGTTCAGTTCACACCTTGTAATGGGCTTGGAGGTATGGAGTGTACACCCATGAGATCACTGACTACCTAACACTTATAGTGGGAAATGAAATTCAAGACATTGATGAAGTTCAGTGAGTTAACTCTTCAGTGATTGTAAATCTGAACTGAATTACTTTCATCATGCTGATGAGTTCAACTTCATACTCTTGAGTAGTAACCTGAAGGATCTCATCAGGGAGTAACTCATCAAAGGACTTACCCTCAACGGGTTATCTCATCAGTGAGTCTTTTCAGTCTCTGAACACTTTAGCATGTATGCTCTTCAGTGATCACTCACTACCTAACTCTTATAGTGGGAAATGAAATTCAAGACACTGATGAAGTTCAGTGAGTTAACTCTTTAGTGAGTGTAAATCTGAACTGAATTACGTTCATTATGCTGATGAGTTCAACTTCATACTCTTGAGTAGTAACCTAAAGGATCTCATCAAGGAGTAACTCATCAAAGGACTTACCCTCAACGGGTTATCTCACCAGTGAGTCTTTTCAGTATCTAAAAACTTTAGCATGTATGCTCTTTAGTGAGCTTACTTATGACCGTTCAGGTCACTGAAGGAATAACTTAGCTGGAATGAATTTAAATACTTGTAACGGATTTCACCAATTCAAAGGAATTTATAACTGCATTTAATGACCACGGTTAATTGATCATGTAACCAATAATCCCTAGAATAATGGAGGATAACTATAAGGGGATTAATGGGCCAATTAATTCTCATAATTCCATTTAACTAGGTTTGAGTAATCTTTCCTATAAATTGGATACTACATTTGCATGGAAATATACATAAAAACCCTAAAACACTTTGTTAGGATTTATGTTTTCCTAAGTTAGTACAGACAGTACAAATAGTTAGTACTGATAGTTATAGTTAGTACTGACTGTACAAAATGTTAAGTACTGATCAGTTAGTTAGTACCGATAGTAGAAAATAGTTAATACCGTTTAAGAGATATGTATGAGATATTTTAGGAAAAGATATGTACGCGTTTTGTAAGCCTGTTAGGGTTTATCCTTGGTCTATAAAAGGATCCCTCTTGGCATAGATAGATACACAAACTCAAGATATCTCATACAAAATCATATCTCAATAGTTAGTAATCTGTAGTCACTCAAAAGCAGATTAATAGAAGTTATTATTTAGTTCTTCATTGTTTTTCTTAGTACTTGTGTTAAGATTCCGCATTAACACATAGTATTCATAATCAGTGTTTCTACATAGTCAACTGTATTTATACATCTTGGCTATCATCCTTAATAGGCTGCAGAGATCTATTCAACAAGGGACTCACAAGTGGTATCAGAGCCTGTGAGAAACTCTGAATAAGAAGAACAATCAAATCCAGTTATAAACCTTCATCCTTCAAAACTAAACATGTCTGCATCACAAGATGAAATTCCACCACCACCACCACCTCCACCATCATCACAAACACCAACCCAACAAACTCCTCATACAGTATCAACCATCAAGCTGCCTATTCTCAAAAAGGGAGAATATGATATATGGGCTATGAAAATGGAACACTATTTGGCCCATACAGACTATCCAATCTGGGAGGTTATACAAAATGGGAATGGTCCTGTATCAATCACTACAGATACATCAGGACAAATTAAGGTTTTGCCTCCTAGAACTGCAGAAGAGATTGTAGCCAGAGAAAGAGAGAGAAAAGCAAGGACCACCTTGCTTATGGCCCTACCAGAAGATCATCTTGCTAAGTTCCATAAGATGACTGATGCAAAAGAAATGTGGGATGCCATCAAATCTAGATTTGGTGGAAATGACGAATCCAAGAAGATGCAAAAGTATATCTTGAAGCAACAGTTTGAAGGATTCTCTGTATCCAACACAGAAGGGCTTCACAAAGGCTATGACAGGTTCCAAAGTCTTCTGAGTCAGTTAGAGATTCATGGAGCAGGTGTATCTACTGAGGATGCAAATCAAAAATTTCTAAGATCTCTACCTTCTGCCTGGTCACAAGTCACAGTTTCTTAATTATGAGAACTAAACCAGGGAGTGGACAGCTCTTGTTTTGATGATCTGTACAATAATCTAAGAGTTTTTGAGAGTGATATAAAAGGCTCTACTGCATCATCCTCTAGCTCGCAAAATGTAGCTTTTGTCTCTGAGAACACTAGCAGTACTAATGAAGTTAGTACCGCTTATTGTGTTCCCAATTCTTCTGGTCAAAACTCAAAGTTTGAACAAACTTCATCATACTCATTACTTGCTAATCAATCAAGTTGCCCTCAACTGGATCATGAGGACTTGGAACAGAATTGATGAATATGACCTTGATGAAATGGACTTGAAGTGGCAAGTGGCATGATCTCAATGAGAATGAAATAGGTTTTACAAAGGACATGTAGAAAGCTACAATTTGATGCAAAAGAACCTGTTGGCTTTGATAAAACCAAAGTGGAATGCTACAATTGCCACAAAACAGGGCATTTTGCTAGAGAGTGTAGAATCAAGGGAACTCAAGATAACAGGAGGAGGGATGCATGGAATTCTGGAAACAAGGATGGGAGCAGAACTGGACAGAAGGAGGATTCTAAAGCATTGGTGACAATTGATGGAGAAGGTGTAGATTGGACAAATCATTCAGAAGATGAAGATTATGCTTTGATGGCTTGCAACAGCTCAGACCTCTGACACAGAGGTTCTTTATGTTTCAAAATAAGTGTAAAGACGTTCTTATGCTAATCTTAAAAAAACTGTATGATGCTCAGACGGAACAACTTAGTGTGCAAGCATAGAGATCTAAAGCATATTCTCAAGGTCTTAAGAAAAGTTGAAGCACAAATTAGTTTGCTCATCAACAAGGAAAACTTTGTATGAAACAAAAGATAAAGTTTTTGAAAATAGTTTTAGATGATAAAATAGATGTCTCAATACCATAAGAAATTATTTGCAGAAGCTCAAAAAGAAAAAGATTTAAAGGCTAACTGTTGAAAATTGGCATAATTTTCTAAGAATCTTAGTAAACTGCTAATACCCAAATGAGTGCTAATGGATAAGTCTGGGTTGGGTATGGGGATCAAGATATGATGGTAATTTGAGCTATGAAAATGAAGTGTTGGCAAAGTGTTTTTATGAATAAAGAGAGTGATTAGAAACAAACCTTTGTATGATAAGGTTTGTTACAGCAGAAGGAATGCATGTTGTACCCCCACCCATGACAGGGAATTATATGCCCTCTGGACCTGAAATTGAAGTAGATTACTCACAATTTACATATGGTCCAAAACCAGGGACTCAACCTAGTGAATCTGAATCACAATCAAGTGAATTTGATACCTGTGAATCTAACATTAGTGCAGAACCCTCTGAATTAGTGTCTGAACCAGTTGTCAATGAATCTAATGTAGAATGTCAACCTAAGGTATGGTCTGATGCTCCTATCATTGAGGAGTATGAATCAGATAGTGAAGATGAGTATGTGTCTATACCAACAAAACAACAAGAAACACCTAGTTTTGCTAACCAGCAAGTAAAAACTCCTAGGGAAAATGTTAAGAGTCAGTTCACACATAGTCAAAAACCTAAAGTTGACAAGAAAGATTTGGGGTATGGGTTTACTGTAAGAGCATGTTTTGTATGTGGTAGTCTTAATCATTTAATTAGAGATTGTGATTTCCATGAGAAGAGGATGGCAAGAAAAGCTGACTTAAACAATGGTTGGAATAATGTGCAAAGAGTGAATAAACAAAACCAATTTGTTCCTTCAGCAGTACTAACTAGAACTGGTAAAATTCCAGTTAATACTGCTAAAGCTAGCAGTACTAAAAATTTTAGTACTGCTAGGCAAAGTTTTAACAGACAGACAGTACTAACTAGTACTGCCATGAAAGTTAATATTGTTAAGCCCATTGTGAATAGAGTTAGACCAGCAAATGTTTTTTACAAAACTCATTCACCATCCTCAAGGCCTTTCAAAAAGACAACAGTACTTAGAATAGATTTTTCAAATCAAAAGCTTAATACTGCTAAGGTAAATGCAGTTAGTACTGTTGGGGGACAAAGGGAAACTGTTGTTAAGTCCTCAGCAGGTTGTAATTGGAGACCACAAAGAAACAACTGGCACAATATCTCCAAATACAATAGTGGATCCAATCTGAGAAACTGTTATACTTTCAAAGATCCACTAGGCAGACTCAAGCCCAAACAGGCTTGGGTCCCTAAGAGAGTCTAATCTCTTTCTTTTAATGTGCAGGATTATCCACATAGAGCTCTAAAGAATAAAGGAATTGTTGATAGTGGATGTTCCAGGCACATGACTGGAAACAAGGCCTACCTTGCTGAATTTCAAGACTTTAATGGTGGCCCTGTTGCTTTTGGAGGTAGTAAAGGTTATATCACTGGTAAAGGGAAAATAAAAACTGGTAAGTTAGATTTTGAGGATGTGTGCTTTGTGAAAGAACTTCAGCATTTCAATCTCTTTTCTGTGTCACAAATGTGTGACAAAAAGAACAAGGTTCTGTTTACTGACTCTGAATGTCTTGTTTTGTCTCCTGAATTTAAGTTACCTGATGAAAATCAAGTATTACTTAAAGTCCCCAGACAAAACAATATGTACAGCTTCAATTTAGAGAACATTGTTCCTTTAGGAGGATTGGCTTGTTTAATTGCAAAAGCCACAACTGATGAATCTAACAAATGGCATAGGAGGTTGGGTCATGTCAATTTCAAAAACTTAAACAAACTTGTAAAGGGAAACCTTGTAAGAGGTTTACCTTCAAAGATCTTTCAAAATGACCACACTTGTGTTGCTTGTCAGAAAGGAAAGCAACACAAGGCCTCCTGTAAGGCCAAATCAGTCAGCTCTATTAGCCACACCTTACAACTTCTTCATATGGATTTGTTTGGACCTACATCTGTAAGGAGCTTAAACCATAAGACCTATTGCCTAGTTATCACTGATGATTTTAGCAGGTTTAGTTGGGTATTTTTCTTAAGAACTAAGGATGAAACTAGTGGAATCCTTAAGGAATTTATAAGACAAATTCAGAACCAATTGAATCAAAAAGTTAAAACTATTAGAAGTGATAATGGTACAGAATTTAAGAACAAAGATGTTATTGAATTCTGTGGGTCAATGGGGATCAAGAGGGAATACAGTAATGCCAGAACTCCACAACAAAATGGAGTTGCTGAGAGAAAGAACAGGACCCTTATTGAGGCTGCTAGGACCATGCTTGCAGATTCATTTTTACCTAACACTTTTTGGGCTGAAGCAGTTAGTACTGCTTGTTATGTTCTAAACAGCGTATTAGTGACCAAGCCTAATAATAAGACACCTTATGAACTTTTAACTGGTAAGATACCAATTATAAGTTATATAAGACCTTTTGGGTGCCATGTAACCATCTTGAATACCATTGACCACCTGGGCAAGTTTGCTGGAAAATCTAATGAGGGATTTCTAGTTGGGTATTCTCTACAAAGCAAGGCTTTTAGATTATACAATTTAGAAACCAAAAGAGTTAAAGAAAACCTGCACATCACCTTCTTAGAGAACAAACCAAATGTTGCAGGGAAAGGACCAACTTGGCTTTTTGATCTTGATTATTTAACTGATTCTATGAATTATCATCCTGTTAGATCAGAGAATCAAGCTAACCTACATGCAGGTCAACAAAAAGCTAACCAAAATGCAGGTACAGAAGATATTATTGATGCAGGGGATTCTGAAAAAGAAGATGAATCTGCTCAAGACTGCTTTGTACTGCCAATATGGCCTTCTTATTCTTCAACAATCACTCCTGCTTTAAAAACAGATGATAAGAGAGAAGGTCCAAGAGAGGAAGAACAAGTCTTTATGGATGAACTTGAAAGACTTAAGAGGCAAGAAAAGGAAGCTAATGAGGAAGCTGAAGCTCTCAGGAAGAAGTTTGAACAAGAAACTGAGACCTTGGTTATACAAGAAGGAGCTGCTAAGACTAGCAGTACTAACATTTTTAGTACTGTTAGCACACCAGCTAAAGCTAGCAGTACTAACCTAGTTAATACTGTTAGCATACCAGTTAGTACCGCCAGTCCTAATGAGGGACTATCTCTTTCTGATCCATCAAATCCTGAACAAGATGATTCAGAAATACCTCCACTTGAGGATATTTATCAAAATTCTTCTGATGGTATTTTTACTACTTCATCTTATGATGATGAGGGTGCAGTGGCTGACTTCACAAACTTGGAAACTGTTGTGAATGTTAGTCCTATTCCCACATCAAGGATTCACTCCTCTCATCCTTCAGCTCTTATTCTAGGAGATCCAACCTCAGCAGTTCAAACAAGAAGCAAAGTAAATACAAGTTCTGGAGCTCATGCTTTTGTTAGCTATGTTCAAAAGCAAAAGAGAAATAATCATAAGGACTTCCAGCATTGTTTATTTGCTTGCATTTATTCTGATCAAATATAATGAAGGCTTCAATGTTTAGAAGTAAACCTTGTTGAATAGCATTATTGTTCTTATTATTCCGCTGCGTATTAATGTTATTCGTAAAACATATCCTAGATGGGCTAAATGATTCTCAACATGTGGTATCAGAGCGGGTTGCTCTTTATATCTAGGATCTACAAGGTATATATCTTTTTGGTTTTTGGATGGATTTGGATCTCGGATGGAACTGTTTTTCACAACAGTTTATTCTTATTGATTTTATGGCTCGTTTTGGAGATTTATTGAAGATGTGATTACGAAGATAGTTGATTATCACTCATTTGATGTTGTAGTTAGGTTTCATAGGTTTGTGTTTTATCATATCTCAAATGGCTTACAACATTTGGAGGTAACTTGTTTGGTTTGTATGGTGACGAAGACTTGACGAATCTAGCAAAGGTATGTGATTTATAAACTTAGGGTGCTTAATGCTCACATTTGCTATCACTTGAAGGAGTTACGTTATTGTGCTCAGTGTCTCATTATAGAAAATGAGGATTTTGTCAAAGAGATTGCGGTCTGCTTATACATTAGGAGTATAAGTTTAACGTCGTGGATAGTACAAGATATAAGGCACAAGCTTGGAAGATTCAACTCTTATCAAATTGTGTATACTCATTTATTTTTCTTCATCAGTGATCACTACATAGAGCCTACAGAGTTCGAGATTCAAGAGATGGTAAACATATAGGTTTCAGGGGAAGCTTATTGTTTAAATGTTTAACCATCTACATGCACCACTAGAGGGGAAGTGTTTACAAGTTGCATATCTACAAGAAGACCCTATTGGATGATTATAAAAAGGGGAAGAAGATTACAAAGATATGATTTGCAACTTATTATATGTGGTGACATGATACAAAGGAAGCTTAGAAGTTTGTTTTATTCAAGGAGATGATTACATCTCAACTTCTCTAATTAAGGGGAAGTTTGTACGTGACTTTGTTTGTTTTGTCATCATCAAATAGGGGAAGATTGTTGGGATTCTTGATTTGATGAGATAAAATGAATAAAAGAATGAAACAAGAAGGACTAATTTAGCATTATGGGATTCTAGAAGACTTGAAGTCAAACAGTAGTTATCTTCTCATTCAATGCAGTCAAACAGTGATTAATGCTGATTGAAGATTAATTACAACTTGAAGATTAATGCTGATTTAGTTTCCTAATTATTTAGTCAACCATATTAAATACATTGACTAAGTATTTAATATAATTGTTGACTGGAATTAGTTTCTTTGTAAGTCTTGATCTCTCCCTATATAAAGAGATCATAGACATAGGTTTATACATCTATCATAGTTAGACTTCTCCAATGAGAGTCTAGACACACAAAGAAATCGTGTGTATTAGTAGTTAGTTTATTAGATAGTTGGTGTAGCCTCATTTATTCTGATCAAATATAATGAAGGCTTCAATGTTTAGAAGTAAACCTTGTTGAATAGCATTATTGTTCTTATTATTCCGCTGCGTATTAATGTTATTCGTAAACTAGTTAATACTGTTAGCTTACCAGTTAGTACTGCCAGTCCTCATGAGGATTTCTCTTGTATCCAACATATTCTGAAAGAAGATGATTTCAGAAATAACTCTCCATTGAAGTATTTATCAAAGTTCTACTGATGGTATTTTCACTACTTCATCTTTTGATGATGAGGGTGCAGTGGCTGACTTCACAAACTTAGAAACTGTTGTGAATGTTAGTCCTATTCCCACATCAAGGATTCACTCCACTCATCCTAGAGCACTTATTCTAGGAGATCCAAACTCAGCAGTACAAACAAGAAGCAAAGTAAATACAAGTTCTGGAGCTCATGCTTTTGTTAGCTATGTTCAAAAGCAAAAGAGAACTAACCATAAGGACTTTCATCATTGTTTATTTGCTTGTTTTCTGTCTCAACATGAACCCAAGAAGATTTCAGAAGCTCTTGAAGATGAAAGCTGGGTTGATGCTATGCAAGAAGAATTGTTGCAGTTCGAGATACAAAAGGTTTGGGTCTTAGTAGATTTGCCTTATGGGAAGAAGGCTATCGGTACTAAGTGGGTTTATCGAAATAAGAAGGATGAAAGAGGAGTGGTGGTCAGAAATAAAGCAAGGTTAGTTGCTCAGGGTCATAGGCAAGAGGAAGGGATAGACTATGATGAGGTTTTTGCTCCTGTGGCTAGACTTGAAGCCATAAGGATCTTTTTGGCCTTTGCCTCATATATGGGTTTTGTAGTCTATCAAATGGATGTTAAAAGTGCTTTCCTTTATGGGAAGATTGATGAAGAGGTATATGTGTCTCAACCACCAGGTTTTCAAGATCCTAAATATCCTAAGAAAGTATACAAGGTTGTAAAAGCCCTCTATGGGCTACATCAAGCTCCCAGGCTGGTATGCTACTTTATTACTTTCTTGTCGAGAATGTGATACAGACGAGGAACCCATTGACAAAACTCTCTTCCTAAAGAAGGACACACATGATATCATACTTGTTCAAGTCTATTGGATGATATCATCTTTTGGGTCTACAAGAAATCTTGAGTGAGAGTTTGAGGCATTAATGAAGGTAGATTTCAGATGAGTTCAATGGGAGAAGCTCCACTTTCTTTCTTGAGTACAGTCAAACAGAAGGGAAGATGTATCTTTATGAGTAGGATAAAGATCATGTTGCAGAAATCCGGAAAAAATTTGACTTTGCCATGTTAAGAGTGCCTCGTACACCAATGAGACTAAAAGCCTTTAGTCAAGGATGAGGAGGCCAGTGATGTGGATGTTCATCTTTATAGGTCCATGATTGGCTCTTTAATGTACTTGACTGCTTCTAGACCTGACATTATGTTTGCAGTTTGTGCTTGTTCTAGATTTCAGGTCACTCCAAAGACTTCCCATCTAAGTGCTGTCAAGAGAATTTTTAGGTACCTAAAGGGCAAACCCAAACTGGGTCTTTGGTATCCTAGAGTGTCTTCTTTTGACTTGGAATCCTACTCAGATAGTGACTATGCTGGAGCAAATCTTGACAGGAAATCCACAACAGGAGGTTGTCAATTTCTTGGCAGGAGACTCATTTCTTGGCAATGCAAGAAGCAAACCATTGTGGCTACTTCTACTACAGAGGCAGAGTATGTTGCTGCTGCAAGCTGCTGTGGGCAAGTTTTGTGGATTCAGAATCAAATGCTAGACTATGGGTTCAACTTCATGAACACAAAAATCTACATTGATAATGAGAGCACCATTTGCATTGTAAAGAATCCAGTATATCATTCCAAGGACAAAGCACTTTGGTATAGGCACCATTTCATAAGAGATGCTATGAAAGAAACTCATTCCAGGGCTTAAAATCCACACTGATGACAATGTAGCTGATTTACTCACCAAGGCATTTGATGTAAGCAGGTTTCAATACTTGGTTGTTACTATTGGAATGATCAATCCATAAGCTGCATTGTTTTCCCCCCCCCCCCTTTTTTTTTTTTTTTTTTTAATTTTAGTGATTAAGGAGGTTATATGATGTGTTGTAAAAGTTTGTAAAAGAGAAACATATTAATCATAGGTAGTATATTTCTTGAGGTCGTGTATTTCTAGAGGTTTGTTAGTGGTTAGAGGGTCGTAGAGAAGAGTTACAAATGGTCCTGAAGCACTCCTGATACCTACATTGTTCTTTCTTTGATTGGACAAAGTTAGTACCGCTAGTGCAAAGTTAGTACCGCTGGGCAAAGTTTGTACCGCTTTAGAGCTGTTAAAGAAAAATACCGACGAGGGTCGAAGTGTAAAATTGAAAGGTTTACTTGAAATAGGTCTCCTAAACTTCATAAACCCATTTCTTGCGCAGTTTCGTACGCATTCTCTCTCTAAAACTACATTCGCACTTACAAGCCCTAATATCTATCTTCACGACGATCTCTATTCCAAGCAAAATGGCTGTTCTTGATTCATGTCCGAAGCATAACATGGTCGCATACTTGGAGAAGTCTGAAGGGAATGTAGAGTTTCACGAGATCATTGATTTCCTTACGCGAAGTTCAATTCATCATGCTCTCACTGTAAGTCCTATTGTATCCACTACCTTTGTTGAACAGTTTTGGACGTCTGCTAAGTCCAAAACAATCAACAATGTTAGGCACATTACTGCCAAAGTAGCTGGCAAGTCTGTGTCTATCTCTGAGGCATCCATAAGAAGTGATCTTCTTTTTGATGATGCTGATGGGATAGACACATTACCTAATCAAGCTATCTTTAATGCTATACAACAAATGGGGTATGAGGAGAGATTAACAGTATTAACATTTAATAAAGCTTTGTTTTCACCCCAATGGAGGTTTTTATTTCATACAATAAATCATTGTCTTAGTTCTAAAAGCACCTCTTGGGATCAAATTCCTACAAACATTGCCACTGCTGTCATTTGTTTAACATCTAATCAGAAGTATAATTTTTCAAAGTTAATTTTGATGTATGCTAAAGACATTTAGATGCTAAGAAGAAGTTTGTGATGTTACCCACGGTTTTATTTCTGTCTTTTTTAGGTTAAACAACTAGTTGATGTGATCTGTACCTTTAGATCACTTTCCTGTAAATACTTTAACTAGTAAAGTTTTTTCTTTTATGGTTAAGAAGGGTAAGCATTTCTCAGGGAAAGTAACTCCTTTGTTTGCTACTATGTTGGTACAACTAACTCAGGGTGAGGGTTGTTTCTTCAGTAAAACCATCTGAAAACTATACCTCACCTCCCCTGCTCCTACTAGTAAAGTACATTATGAGCAACAAACTGACTATTTCTTGCTCACACTAGTGAGCGTACCTCTTTGAGCATCAGCTCAATCCATCCCCCAAGACCTTCACCCACTACTACTATTTCTGATTCTATCCCCGCAACCTCTGGTGAAAATCTTGGAAGTCATTCATCCAGTGATAAGTCCCTTTCAGGGAATGAGGGTGACATGACTCTAAGGTGTCTATGCTCTTGTCTATCTTTATGTAAACAGGTTTCAGATCAGGCCAAGGAAATACAAGCCTTGAAGGCTCAGATCACAAAGCTCAAGAAGCAAGCTAAACCTGTCATCAAACATCATAAAGCATATCTGCATGATGTGTCTCCTTGAAGCAAAGATTCCCAAGGCAAGGCTTCTCAAGAAACATTGGGTACCCAAAGAGTCTGTATCTAAAACAGGGAGGAAGATTGCAAAAGGGAGAATCATCAAGTTCAAAGAGGTCCTCTGTTGATGTAATGCCTGAAGATACAATTGATCAATGGAAACAGAAAATGCTAAAGTAGAAGGGGACAGAGAAATGGTGGATGAGACAAGGAGATTTGATGAAGTTAGACTTAGTACTGAAGATGTAGGTTAGTACTGACAAGGAAAGAGTTAGTACGACTTTGAGAAAGTTAGACTGACAGACCAATTTTGTACTGGAAGGATCCCAAGTTAGTACTAATGAACAAATGAGGTACTTGAAAGAGCCAATGAAGGTACTGATGAGAACCTTTGAAGGTACTAAAGAGCTAAATGAAGGTACTGAGAAATCTTGAAGGTACTAAAGAGCAAAATGAAGGTACTGAAGAAATCTTTGAAGGTTACTGAAGAGCAAAGAGAAGGTACTGAAGAGAAAGTTGAAAGTACTGATGGGCAAATAAAAGGTACTGAAGATCAAACTGAGGAAGAAATTGCTACTCAAGCCACTCAAACATCCACTCAAACACCCACTTCTATGATATTTGGAGATGATGAAACAATAGCTACACTTCTCCTACATGAGGTCAAGCCAAATCTGCTTCTAAAGAAAAAGGAAAGGTGTAGAGTTGAAGGTGTTGAAGAAAACTGATAGCCTAAGGCTACTTCTACCAAGATCACTTCTCAATTAAAGCCTCTTCCAAAGATTGATCCAAAAGGGACCAAAAGAAGAGAAGATGAAGAGGTGTATGAACTCTGAAAGTGAATCTGATGGCATTCCTCAGCTGAGAAGAGTTTAAGCAAGCTTGAAAGTGATTGAAGAGTTGGTAGGAAAGTGCAAGAAGAGTGGGAAGAGAAGAGGAAAGAACAGGTAGCTGAGAACCAACTGCAAATGATAGAACTTTTAAAAGACTTTGATGATCTACAAGCAAGGAATGAGGCAGATAGACTTCTTGCTGAGAAACTTCAAGAACAAGAAAGAGAGCAATTCACAATAGAAGAGAGAGCTAAGTTCCTTCATGATACAATTGCTGCTCAAAGAACGTTCCTTGCTCAACAAAGATCAGAAGCTATAAGGAATAAACCACCAACCAAGAATTAACTCAGAAATCAAATGATGACCTACTTGAAGCATGTGGGAAACTATAAACATGCTGAATTGAAAATCAAGAAGTTTGAAGAAGTCCAAGCTTTGTATGAAAAGATTAAGAGGTCTGATGAAGATTTCATCTCTATTGGCTCTGCATAAGATGAAAGGTTGATCAAGAGGATGAATGAGAAAGAAGGTGGTTTATCTAAAAGTGAGTGATAAGGAGAAAGCAAAGAGAAGTTCAGGAGGGGAAAATAAAGATGAAGAGAGTACTAGAAAGAAAACTTGGTACTAGGAAAAAGATGAAGTCAAAGGAAAAGAATATATATTCAAAAACACTCTGAGATGATGTGGACAAAGAGAATGATGAACTAAGATTGCACTTAACCATAGTTCCAGATGAAGAAAAAGAAGTGGACTATGAGATACTTGACAGAAAATATCCTATCAAAGAATGGAAGACAGAGTGTCTTGGAGCTAGACCACAAACTGATCAAGCTGAACACCTTGAGGAGATTAATCTAAATGTGGTGATTAGGAGTAATGGACAAGAGATACTTTAGTACTTTGATGACAGTATTGTCCATATTTGATAGAGAAGATCTGAATGCTGTGTATCAACTGGTAATGGATAAATACCAAGATGAGATGCCTGAAGGTTTTTGACAAGAGTTTTTGGGGAGAATTTGGATGGTAATGTTCCAATCCAGATGATAAAAATGAGTTTTGGAATGCACAACAAGATTGAAGCTTGTGAGTTGAGGTTGCATAGTTCTTCAGGAGTACATACTTTAGTGACTGACATAGGTTTAGTCATCCATATGTTGGTAGAGAAGAAGTATCCTTTGAGAAAGGAAGTACTGAAGCAGATGCTAAAAATGAAGTTGGAGTCTGAAGAAGAGAGTACTATGGCATTGGAGTTGATTAAATTTGTTAAGAAGATACTTGTAGAGTTAGAACCTGAAGAGTAAGATTGATGGAATTGAGAAGGGTTTGAGTGTTGGCTAACCACCGCACAACAAATGGTCATTAGTTTACCATGCTTAACAGGCATAAGAGCTGGCTAGTCCATAAGCAAACGGCTTGTGGTAAAGACTTCTTAAATCCGTTTATGGTTGACAATTTACCAAAAATTGTAAGGTTCTCAACTTACCTTGCTTCTGTGGTGAAGAGTTGGCTAGTCCAGGATCAAACAGTTCATGGTAAAGACTAATCAAATCTGTTGATAGCTGATAGTTTGCTAAAAACTATATGGTTTATCAATGCACCATGTTATTACAATGAAGCATTGGCTAGTCCAAAAGCAAACGGTATTTGGTAAAGACAAATCAATTCCGTTGATGGTTGACAGTTTACCAAAAACTGTATGGTAATTAACTAACCATGTTTTTGACAAATGAAGAGTTAGCTATCCTAGAGCAAACGACTACTGGTAAACGAACATCAAATCTGTTAATGACTGGTAGTTTGTCAAAAACTATAAAGCCAACTTAGTTGGATTGTTGCTGAAAAGATGTTGCTGAGTTGCTGAGAAGACACAGTTGCTGCTGAAGAAGGATAGAGTTTACAAGTTCAAGAAATGGTATGAGTGTTTAGATACATCCTCTAAGAGATTAAAGAAGTTGAAGAAACATGAAGTTAAACAAGTTCAACATTCATGTTTAAGGGAGGATTGTTAGGATTTATGTTTTAGTAAGTTAGTACCGACAGTACAAATAGTTAGTACTGTTAGTGATAGTTAGTACCGACAGTACAAAATGTAAGTACTGATCGATTAGTTAGTACCGTTAGTTAGAAAATAGTTAGTACCGTTTATGTGATATGTATGAGATATTCTAGGAAAAGATATGTGTTATCTGTTAGCGATTTGTAAGCTTGTGAGAGGTTATCCTTAGTCTATAAAAGGATCTCTCTTAGCATAGTTAGGCACGTCCTGAAGAATTCTCATACAACATCATATCACAAATAGTTAGTAATCTGTAATTGTTCTAAGCAGATTAATAGAAAGTTGTTATTTAGTTATACATTGTTTTTCTTAGTACGTGTGTTGAGATTCCGCATCAACATATTGTATTCATAATCAGTGTTTCTGTATAGTCAGTTGTTTTTATACATCTTGGCTATCATCAGTTATAGGCTGCAAAGATCTATTCGTTTGGGGACTCACAAAATAGTTGAATCGATCTACTGGAAGAGATTTGGTAAAGAGGTCGGCCAGTTGGTAATCCGTCTTGACAAAATACAGTTCAATCATACCCTTTTCCTCGTGTTCCTTTATGAAATGGTAGCGGACAGCGATGTGTTTTGTTCTCGAGTGTTGGACCAGGTTGCTGGATATGGCTATGGCTGATTTCAAATCACAATAGTTTGGAATCTTGTTGAAGTGAAAGTCATAATCCGTTAACTGTGTCCGCATCCAAAGGACTTGGGCACAACAAGCAGATAGAGACACATATTCTGCTTCCGCGGTTGACAGCGTCATATAGTCTTGTTTCTTTGAGGACCAGCTAACCAACTTTTCGCCTAAGAATTAAGCTCTAGCAGAAGTACTCTTGAAGGTGTCTTTACATCCCGCATAATCAGCATCTGAAAATCTGGTTAGTTCAAAACCAAAATCCTTCGTATACTTGAGACCCGTATTAACGATTCCCCAAAGATAACGAAAGATCCTTTTAACCTCCTTGAGGTGTTTCTCGGTTGGCTTAGCCTGGTACCGAGCACATAAACAAGTAGCATGTACAATGTCCGGTCTACTAGATGTAAGATACATTAGGGCACCAATCATGCTACGATATTTCATTTCATCGACTGAAGACCCATGTTGATACATGTCAAGCTTGTCTTTGATCTCCATTGGAGTACCAATGTAATCACAAGTTTCCATTCCATATTTTTTTAAGGATTTCTAACACGTAGTTGGACTGGTTTATAAAGATGCCATAGAGGGATTGGTTAACTTGTAAACCAAGAAAAAACGTCATTTCCCCATCAACGGTATTTCAAAGCAGATTTTCATGATGTCAGAAAATAGTTGGGTATACCTAGGGTGAGTAGAACCAAAGATAATATCATCAACATAGACCTGAACCACCAAGATGTCATCGTCGAAGCGCCTTATAAACAATGTTGGATCAATTGTGCCTTTGAAGAAGTGATTCTGTAGGGGAAACGTGGACAATTCATCATACCATGCCCTTGGTGCTTGCTTTAACCCATATAGTGCCTTCTTTAACTTGTAGACATGGCTAGGATGATCAGCATTGATGAAACCTTCAAGTTGACACACGTACACGTTTTCTTTTAGCGTACCTTGCAAGAATGCTGTTTTCACGTCCATTTGAAACCCAGTGAACGCTTTGTGTGCAACATATGCCAAAAATATCCTGATAGCTTCCATTCTAGCAACCGGAGTGAAGGATTCTTCAAAATCTATTCCTTCTTCTTGGCGGTACCCTCTCACGACCAGACGAGTCTTGTTTTGGATAACCGTGTTCTCTTCATCATGCTTGTTTTTAAATAACCACTTCAACATAAGTGGCTTTACGTGATCCGAAAGAGGAACTAACACCTATACATCAAGCCTTTTGAACTGAAGAAGCTCTTCTTGCATTGATTCAATCTATGCGGGGTCGGTCATGGCCTCATTGACATTCTTCAATTCCATAGTGCTCACCGTTAATGCATACATGCACATGTCACCATCAGATTTGAGTTGATTCCTTGTCAACACTGGTCGTGAGGGTTCTCATATCACTTGTTCCAGAGGGCGATCCTTAGTCCATTGATATTCATGAGGGTACGATTGGCAAAATGTATGCATGTTCAATGGATCTACATATTGGGAAGTTGATGATTCAACAACACTTATGGATGGAGTTGCAAAAGGATTTACAAACGTATTGTCATCGAACATAGCATTAGGAACAATGTCAGCAATTGAAGCAGGATGAGGCTGACCATATTGTTGTTGTGTTTTGAGCTCGTCAAAATTCTATGAGGAGCTTAGAATACTGGTTGCTTGAGAGAGTGAATTTGTAGGTGTCGGGGCAGTGTCTGCTGTTGTTGTAGTTGCCATTGGAGTCTGAAGAACTTGAGGTGCTTGAGCAGCCAGAATAGTTCTTGGAGCAGCTGTCGGTTGACCACCTATATGACCATCATACATAGCTTCAAACAGTAAATCCAGTTCACCCTCAGTTGGTCATTGAGTTGTTATTGTTGACGGAGTATAAGGGAGATCAAGTCCTAAACTGATTTATCCAGAAGTCAAGCTTTGAAGCACGGGTTTTAAACTACTTTGTTCAAAATCCATGACTGAAAGCTCATGAAATGTCATGTTCATGGTCTCCATAATTTTCTTTGTCCTTCGGTTGTAGACTCTCTAAGCACATGAATTAGCAGAATAACCAATGAAAAAGCCAATATCACCTTTTGCACCAAGCTTCCAAATATCTTCACGACCATTCTTTGGATAACAGAGAGCCCCAAATACATGAAGAAAGGAGATATCTGGTTTTCGGCCATTAATGAGATCGTATGGTGTTTTGTCAAATCGACGGTGAATGATGGAGCAGTTTTGAGTGTAGCACGCAGTAGCAATTGCTTCAGCCCATAAGAATAACGGTGCACGAGAAAAAATCAACATTGTTCTAGCAGTCACCATTAGCGTACGGTTTCTTCGCTCTACTACACCATTTTGTTGAGGGGTACGGACAGAAGATGCTTGGTGAGAGATGCCAACACTTTTAAAGTATTCTTAAAGTACTTGGTTTTTGAATTCTGTGCCATTGTCGGTTCTTACAATGATAACAGGGGCTTGAAGTAGAACGGTAATTCTCTTGAGAAAGGTTTTAATCTCCTCTGGTGCTTCATCTTTTGATCGTAGAAAGACTACCTAAGTGTAACGGGAGTAGTCATCCACAATTACCAAAACATATCCCTTTCCATTTATGCTAGCGATTCTCATTGGACCACACAAATCCATATGAAGAAGGTGTAACCTCTGCTTAGAATTTGGAACAGGTTTGGGTGGGTGATATGCTCTTTTTCTTTTTCCTTGCTCACAAGAGGGACAAAGATGCACTTTATGGTATTTGAACTTAGGAAGACCAGTGACAAGATCGTTTCTGGCAAGGTCATTTATGGTGTCGAAGTTGAGGTGGGATAAGCATTGATGCCATAACCATGACTTGGTAGAAGTAGCATGAGCCATAATGCAAATTGGAGATACAAAGGCCATATCATGGAGATTAATAGTGTAAAGGTTTGTTGTACGATTTCCTTTTAACAAATCAACTCCCTCGAGATTTCTGATGAAACATGTGTTTCTTCTAAAGCGACCTCTAAATCTGAATCACAAAACTACCCAACCGAGAACAGGTTGTGCCCTAATCCCTCAACAAGACAAACACTGGTGATCAATATATTTCCCCATTGAAGATCACCAAAACCCAGAATTGCAGTTACATGATCATTCCCAAAGCGAACGGTTCCCAAAAACTTCCAGACGAAGTTGATGAGAAGCTTTAGATTCCCGGTCATATGCTTGGAACAACCTGAGTCAACGCACCATAAACACATTTGGTTAACCTGCCAAGGAAAAAGGTGGAGTTTGGAAACCGTTTGATTGTAGGTTCATGAGGGTTAGGAGTACATGCATTTTTACCATTTGATTCACTAGATGCAATTATCTTTCCTTTAATGTCAAACTTCTTTCCAGTAGGTGACCACCTAAGGCGCATACTAGGTTTACTCGGCTTAGGTGAGGCAAGTCTTTCTTTGGACCCTACATTTTTTGGTTTCCAGACCTGTGCCTTAAGTTTCATTTGATTTGCAATATTTGAAACATTAGCCTTTTGTTTCTTACCACGAGAATTCAAGCCATTCACATACTTAAGCATACAAGCATCATGATTTGTAGTAACTAAACATTGCTTACACATAGCACAAACAATTTTAGATTTATCATTCCGAATAGCAAGCTTAATGTTATTACATTCAGATGACATAAGTTTTGTATTCTTAGAAAGCATTAAATTCCTAGGGTGATCTTCTACATCGACTCCATTATTCTTTACGCGACTATTCTTAGACATAGAAGGGACCCTATTATTCTTTGTATTGCTCCTAGGTTGTGGCCTTCTGGTCTTAGTAGTGATGTCTACTCCTATAGAAGAAAAACCATTTGAGTCAA
This sequence comes from Tanacetum coccineum, assembly GCA_026074375.1. Lineage (NCBI taxonomy): Eukaryota > Viridiplantae > Streptophyta > Magnoliopsida > Asterales > Asteraceae > Tanacetum > Tanacetum coccineum. The sequence goes on from BQNB010040529.1 coordinate 23,274, forward strand.
AATTAACAACTTTCTTAATGATGACATAAGGTTGTGATACCGTGATCGGATATGTCCTAACGCTTGCTTTAGTTGGTTTGTTAGGCACTAACTTTTCTACCCCAGGGTTATTAAAAGGATTAATCCTAAACATTCCAGGGGCAATCACTTTATCATTGTCTATAACTTTGATTCTTCGGTGGTAGGTATCGAGTTCGAAGTGACTGGATTTGACAAATCATGCGTCTTATCGAACTTTTGAGGAATCTGAGTTTTTGAAGCATTTTGACATTCAGATTTAAAAGCATTAGTTTGTCTTACATCAAATTGGTTTCTTAAAGATTGCAAAAACGGTTTCCTCTCGGTCGATTGATTTGCAAATTTAGTATTCGTACTCGTACCTTTGGTGGTGTCCTTTTGATAAAAAACCTTATCAAACAACTGAGCTCTTAGCTTAGCATTTTCATAAATCGTGTCATGTAATTTATTCTGCAAAGAGTCAATTATTAATTTGGTTTGAGTCCGTGTCACATTTATAGAGTTAAACAGGTTCTTGTATGCGGTCTTAAGATGAGCATTTTCTTTTTCATAATTTTGGACCTGAAACTCTAATTCTACGTTCTCATTTTCAAGTTTTTGAGGCAAAGGATCAAGGTATTTGATGCATATGGAGTATCCTTACTTTTACCCTTTTGATCTCCCAACTGAGCTTGCAATCGTTCGATCTTTTGATGCATGTCATTATAAGCTTTATCGTACGAAATTTTGTCATATTTACACTCTTCACATTTTTTGTACCAATCATTCCAAAGTTTAACATATTCATATCTTTTTTAATGATACAGTTTTCAAAACGTTCTTTCGTACGATCAAGCTCAGTTTGGAGATTTGAAGTATCTACAACAGAAGTATTTTGCACAATAGACATAATATCTTGACTGACAACTGCTCTCAAGAGACGCTAAATTTCCAATTCTAATGCCTTGTTCATAGCAAGAGATTCATCAGCTTCATTTGCAAGAGATTGAAAGTCTCGATCAAATTTGGCTGCTTCTTGCAAAAATTGTATTTCAAAATTTTGCACTCTAGCATTAACTTGGTTAACGATAGGGAAAATTTCATCTTTTACAATTTTATGAATCTCTTGGTGAGCAGAATACGACCAATTGTGTATATCTAAAGTCATTTTTTGTTTGACAACACGTTGAAGAGTCACAATGGTGATTTTTACCTCATTTAGGAATTTCCGTGCAACACTTGGAGTAGTGTCATCTAAAAACTCTTCATTTGGTATTGAAATTGATTTAGAAACATTGGCCATATTGAAAGTATTTGAAAGATACAACTCTTCACATGACATGGCCGTTTGAGAAACAAAAACCCCCGAAAGATGATTAATCTTTGTATAATTTGCTAGTTTTATTTCTTTGTTTAATAGTTGTATTTTTAAGCGACTCTCTTGAGCAAGTTCCAGTGTTTCCTCCGAATCATATACAACAGGAGGATCATGCTTTTCTAATAGAACTTTGCCATTATACAAACTCTGTTGTTTCTGCTGAGCTTGCTTGAGATAAAAAGGATTTTGATAACCCAAAGCCATTTTATGTTCGGAGTGATAAAACGAGTCTGGCTTAGGTGAAAGCATGTGCATCGTTTGAATCGATTAACCTGTTTTGACCAAAATATTATCTAATTCCTTTATCTTATTCTCCATTTGAACTTGTTTATCAAGAAGCTCGTCTTCGCGTATTTTGAAATCAGACTTCAACCTTTTCTTTTCTTCAAGAAGAGAATAAACGGTTGATTTTTCTTTTGAAAGCTGTTTATTTAAATTTAAAATTTCCTCATTCAAAGCCGTTATTTGTTTACCTCAACTTAAGTGAAATGAATTTATCTGTTTAGTAAGACACTGCTCTTGATAAACAGACTGTTGATAACACCTTTCAAGTTTGTCATATTTTTCTTAACTGATTTCAAAACATTTATCTTGATTTTTATATCTGGCAAGCTCAGTGGTCAATTTAGCATTTGTTTCTCATATTTTGCAATTGATCATGTTGACTTTCTCAACTTCTGCAACTAAATTAAGAAATGATGATTCTTGGTACACACGTGTTTCCTCAACAGTTACATGATGTTTTTCTACTGCTCCCTCACCTTGTTCCACACTAGAGACCTCAGAGATGACATTACTATCATTGTGTGGTACTTGGTGTGGTTCAGGAATGGGCTCGAGTAGCTCAATATACTGCTCCTCTTGAGTAAACATATTAAATATCTCATAATTATAGCACATTTCATGAGGTTGTACCTCAGCTGATCTGTCTGAGTCATACACAGGAGCTTTGTCAGTCCGAGTACCCGATATCGATGCTTGCTGCAGATTAGCCATCAAAATGCAGTTTGCATTGAATTCCTCAATCTCATCCAGATCTGCTGCAGTAGCCATCAAGTCAACTCCTTAGCTTGCAGTTGGATTCCTGCTTCTTCCTTTTGAGCAATCAGCAATTCAGTCTGAAGATAAGCTACATCCCTTCTCCTTGGTCTGCCTATGCAATTCCTAGCGAGATAACCCAATCCTCTATAGTTGTAGCACCTTATCTGATTACCATTGTTCCCATTTGCATTACCCTCAGCCCGTGCTGCTACAACATTACCATTTCCATTCTGAAGAGCTATACCCGGAACAACAATTACCCTATTTTGATTTCCAACATTCTGAACACCCAGATTCTGAACTGCATTCTGAATAACCTAATTCCCTACATTCTGGCCAGCATACTGTCTAAACTGATTCCCCCTATTTCCTCCAATCATCTGCATTTGATTATCTTGACCCAAATTCATACATGGCTGAGCAATCTGCCTATTACGAGGGTTGGATGAAATTCTTTAGTTGTTGTTGGTTGGTGTATAGTAGTTTAGTTTGAATGCCTTGGCCATTAAAGCAAGTGCCGTGTTCATTGCAGCTGTAGGGTCTGTAATGTATTCGAGATTTAGCATAGGTTGTTGCATGTAGTTCTGATTGAATGATGGTTGTAGGATATAGTTGTTGTTGTTGGGAAGTAGTTGTTTTATGTAGGTACTAGATGATGGTAGATCAGGGTGAAACACTGGATACTTAAAGGAATTGTTTGAATTGGCCATGAGTGCTAAAGGATCTTGTGTTTTTGCAAGTCGTTCAGCTCTTAGTTCATCTACCTCCTTTTGATTGTACTTCAAGAAGTCATACAACTGAGTGTAATATTCTGTATGCAAGTCCTTTGTTTGATGAACAATGGTAACATGCCGACTCCATTCTGGTTGTAAGTTGTTTAGAAACTTGAGATTACTGGCAATCTTTTCTGGAAAGTGTTTATTTCTCTTGAAATCATTCATCAGTTTTGAGAAACGATGATAGTAAGACTCAATCGATTACCCATCAGTAGAAGTAAAACTTTCCCACTCATTAAACAACTTAGCTTTCTTCTCTTGAATTCCAATGTCAGAACCTTTCATCATATGCTGAACACGTAACCAGATTTCTTGAGCAGTTTCCCAACTATCAACAGCAGCATAGATGTCTTCGGGAAGACCGAGGAGAATGGACTGAATTGCTTGATCATCATCTTCCATTTGCTTAATTTATACTTTTGTAAGTTCATCATCAGTTTGTTCATGAAACATTCCAGGAACAGGAACTATACGGGCTGGATCACCTGGTTCAGGAATCATTCGTCTGACATACGGACCATTCATAATGGAGTTGTAGATTAACTTTCCATTTGGTTTGCTCTTAGCATAACGGAGAAGACGTGATGACTATGGAACATAGTTCTCTTTGTTAAGCATAGGAGGGCGATTTTCGAAACCGGCTGCAAAAATGTCTTGTTGTGTCGACATTCTCAATGTGATGTGAAATGATAAGTATGGATCGTTTAAGTGATTGTGATTATGATTTGCTTTTGATTGAATTTGAATTGATTAAGTCCTTGTGATTGTTTGTTGTTATGGTTCAAGTTGTTTTGATTAGACAGTGAGTAATAGATTCCAAAATTCAGTTACATACCACCTGATGCGCCGATCGACCTGTTTTCAATGGCACAACTCGCTATTTTGAGAAAAATTGGGCAACATAACGTTTGGATATGATCTTAGAAAAAGGTCTTCAATTTCCTGTTAACTTGCTAAGATAACTCGCTACTGTCTTCTGCTAACTCGCTAATCTGGCAAAACTTGGGCAGCATAACAACTCGCTATAAACTAAGAGAATTGTCTTCAAATAAACAAGTAAACTACGCAAGAACCTTGAAAAACCTGTAACTCGTTAGATTTTCAAATCTTTAACTCGCTGAATCTTCCAACTCTCTAACTCGCTGGACTTTCAGATCTCTAACCAGCTGGATTTCGGATCTCTAACTAGCTGGACTTTCAGATCTCTAACTCGCTGCACTAACTCACTACGTTAACTCGCTGCACTAACTCACTGCACTAACTCGCTGATGCCAAACAAGTCACTTTCGAGCAAGTACACGAGTCGTTTTCATACCTGTTTGTCCTGTTCCACATTTTAGCAAACAAACAATGCTAATATCTTGACTGATCTCAACTCTCTACCAAGAACACAAGACAACTCTCTAGATAGAAAAATTTAGAAAACTTTCGAATGAGCTCAAAATAAGCTATAAGCAGTCGAAATAAGCTGGAAAACTTCAAGATAAGAAGCTATAACATGATTAGAGAAAGAAAGTACCAAGCTTTTCAAACAAAACACAACACAAAACTTGATTCTTAGACTTTTCTTATGCGATTTTCCACAAAAACTTTTCAAATAAAAAAACAAAAACTAAGTTATGTTTGATTCTTTGAAAAGCACGTTCATACCACAAATAAGCTGAGTAGCTATAGCTTAACACCACTTAAGAATCAATATACAAAAAAACTAAATAAGCCGTGGCTTTTTTCAAAAAAAGAAAAAAAACAAGGACGATTTTAGCTCAAAATAAGCTAGGAATAAGCAAACCCGAATCACCAATCTTACCTAGGCTCTTAATACCACATGTTAGCTTATCATTTCACAATCAAACTCATATGAAATTGCTAGTAGTTTAGAGAGAGAATGATGTTTTAGAGAGAGAAATAAAACAAAGAAAATGGTTACTTCACTAAAAGAGAAAAATGGAGCAACATCCTCTCCACATTTGGAGGGGGCTTTATATAGTTATGTACATGGGATAGCCTTGGCTTTAAGTGGGCTTCCAAGGCTAGGCTTGATCTCTAATTGGCTTAAAGCCCGTAACTAGGCCCAATTAGCATTATAGAATTCCCGAGAACATATAATAGACTAATACAAGGTTCGAAAGTCTTAATGACCATCACTTCACATAATACTAGGTCTAACTAAAACACATGGGATAATATCAAACTTTGTTTTCTAGAAGCTTAAGTACTAAAAATACTAACCCTTCTTACAACATAGTGATTTTCTTACACAACATGACTCACTACCATACATTTCTTACATGCGCCATTCCCCCTTCTCACCCTCTTACACAACCGGTCACCAAACCAAAATCATACCATGGTTTTGTTAATGATATTAGCTGGATATTTTGAGTATTTAAGGTTTCCTGTTCATAGACTATCACACACAATTCACAAACTAGGAAATAAAAAATCTCTCTTTCTCTTTAGTTCATAACTCACGCCTCAAATAAGCTAGAAAATACTTTCATAGTTTTTGATTTTACAAAGATACAAGTGTACTAGTATTGTTAGTAGTGATATATAAGGTATTTGAAAGTGATTTGGAAGCTTGGTTGGAAATTAATTGTGAAACCCGTGATTTGAGCGGGTTAGTCGTTTTGTTAGGTTTGGCTAAGTGTACGTATGTGCTTTATGTGTGTTCTATGTGTGATATATGAGGTTTTGTTTATGTGGTTGTTAATAATTTTGAGGTGTGTATTCATTTCAATAATGATGGAATTGGAGTTATTGGTTTAGAAATTTCCATTTGTGATTCACTTGTAGTGATAATGGAAATGAGAGGCATATTGCATGCAATGCTACGTCGATAGTTGCTTGGTTTCGGGTTAAGCGTTTAAGGGAAATGTATCGCGTTGGTGATAAGTTATATGAGTGAATTATGGAAGATGGTAGCAAACTTTCTAATTATAAAAAGTGAAATGTAAGTGAAAAGTTATTTTTAAAAAGTCTAGTAAGTTGCGTATACTTAAAAAGGTATACTCAAATTAGCTTAGGTTTTTATGAAAACTTAAGTTAATATAAGAAATTATATAATTAATAATAAAAAGAAAAAAATGTTATATGCCATAATTCGGCCGAATAAAGAAAAAAAAGAATAGGAAAGAAAATAAGGCCCAATCCTAATATAACTCAAATTAGGAAATTGTAACCTTAATATATATCAAATAATAAACCCCAAAAACGAATTTCTCAGCCCCCTTGGAATAGATCGGCCGAACATAGCAAGGAGCAAGAAGGAAAAAAATTAGGGTTTGTTCTTGTGAAGAAAATTCAAGGTTTAAGGTATGTTTAGTTTTCTCGGTTAGTTTAATTATTTGTTTGATTCATGTAACACAAGTGTATGATGGATCTAGGGTTTTAAATATTCTGTAAATTAAAGTTAATATACTAATTAGGGTTCTTAGTGATCAATTAGATGCGTGTTGGTGAAGTGTTAGGGTTTAATTTGCGTTAGATTGTGAGTTAGGGTTTTGGCAGAATTTTGGGTCGTGTTGTTTGATCGATATCTCAATGATGGTAACGTGTTTTAACTTGTTTCTTGAGTCTATGAATAATTTCAGAGAGTCTACTTTCCAGAAAATCTGGCCTCGAAAGTTTTTAAGGTCGGGAAGGCATTCAAATAACCTCTGCAACAAAAGTGGTCAAAACAGTAAATACGGGTCAGAATTAGGTCATGTTTGTGAGGGTGAAACCCTAACTTAAAAGTGGAATTAAGCTTAGCCCTTCTACAGTAGTTAAGTTCCATATGTCTATTGATAATCCTGTGAAAATTAGCCTCTGAAAGCATGTCTAAGTATGGTAGTTAGAGTGATACATTTTGGTGTGCAATCAGATCCGAATTGAGACTGTTTTGAAGTTTGATTTTCTTAGGAGTACTTGTGCATGTAAATGGCTTTTGGGAATCAAATGGTAGTTAGAGAACACATAAAGGAACATAGATGATTTTTGGTATAATTTATAAAGGTCATCAAGTAAGGTCTTTAAGTTAGTCAAGACACACTAAAATTTTGCATTTTTGAATAAATTGTAGTTAACTAATGTAACGTGTTAATGAGGAGGTTAAGGTTGGTCATGGTGTCGGGGTGACAAATGATGGTTAATCAAATCCTTAGACATCCATAATATGTGAGTTACATTGACCTGAGCTTTTAGCATGGTCGCGTGTAATACGTTTGTGTTTGTATTGTGTAGCTTGTGTTGATATAGTTTAGAAGCTGCTTGTGCATCAGGTGAGTTTCATAGCCCCTTTTTTCTTATGATTTATTAGGGTGAAAATGATGCTAGTGGTTTGAAAAGTTTTAATTGCTGTGATTATGTGGTTTTACTTGAGGCATGAACAGTTATGTGGTTATTATATGTGATGTGCTTTATTGTTGTGTGGTTGGTTGGAGCGGAGGTGTACGCCTATCCCATTGCTGTGTGATTCCGATTAGAGGGTAGTGGTTCTACCTATTTAAATCTAATTAGAGGGTTGAAATAATACTCAATGTTGTGCTGGTCCAGGCCTAAGTATAAGTTCTAGCTGGTAGACTTTTAGGTACGTAAGTGACATATTTGGGATCGGGGGTAACGTTCCTACCCAGTGTTATGAGTTGTTGGATCGGGGGTAACGTTCTTACCCATTTATGGTGAGATATGTGTTCGATCGGGGGCTACATTCCGTCCTAGTTATGGTTGTTTGTGCATTTGCATGTTAGCCTGTATAATTGCTTGCTTAACTGTCCTGCCATGTTTTGTTTTATTAATCACAGTAATTCATTTAAATCTTGTATTGGTGTCGTAAAACCTATGACTCTCACCAACCTTTGTGTTGACGTTTTTAAGCATCATTTTCAGGTGAGCATAAGGAAGATCATAGGAATGTGAGAAGTGGCTAGAGAGACCTTAGGCTGCATGCGGAGTTTAATCTCCTAGCTTATTTCTTGTTTGATTGGATATTGGATGTTTGTTAGTTGATCTACTTAGACTTGTTTTGGTTGTATTTCATGTCTTAGTATTGATGTAAACTCCGTTTACTTCAATATAAGACATCGGATATTATTTTATGTTTGTTGGGTATTTTCATGACACTTTGTGTCCCTTATGTTCCATTTAGTTCATTTAGTTCTCTCTATTATTGATACCATTGTGTTGTGATGATATCCATGATGTTACGCCTCGTGTTTCCGCCTAGACGGGTGGGACAGATTGGTATCAGAGCCTTTGGTTATATAGAAGTAGGTGGTTGAGCCTAGACTATAACCTAGGGGTCCTTCATGTAGATGCATTTAGGGCTTAAGTGTTTAATGCTATAACTGCTATGCTTCCTCGCTATATTACATAGCTTATGTTTTCCTATTTTGTTAAGTTTTCATTTAGTTATTGTCTACCATTATCTGATATGGTATATATTACTTTCTTAGTATTTTAGCTATGTTCTTTCCCCCACCCGTAAGAAGTCTTGTTGGGGAACCATTTTCCCAACTGGACTTAAGCGTTATAAGGAACCATAAGAGGAGCCTCTTGTAAACCGAATGAGATAGGATAGTTGGTCGTTTGTCAGATGCGCGTAATAGGGCTGGACCCGCAGAGTCGGGTGATTCTTAGGGAGGCAAAGTCAAACCCAAGCGAGGCCCAGCATAATTGTATACCGTCCTTTACCTCGTCATGTTGTTATTGATTATTTCTTTTGGATATTTCGTACTTTGGGAGTTGTTACGAGACTTTCGTTCCTTTATGTCGTTTTGATTTTATTTTGATATAAGTAAGTAGTTATTTGATGGAGCATCCTTTATGTGTTAAGTTAGAGTGGTTTAAGATGTGCAATGTGGTATATGTGCTTATATGTGAATTATGATTGAAATGGGTAGTCTTGGGAGTAAGTGCATGTGTAAAAGGAGACACTTATAATTATGGTGGCCAACATAATTATAAAGGCATCACACATGTAGACTTGTGACCATGATTGCATTTATTTGTGTTTGGTTATAAGGTGGTAGTGTAATATGTTTTCCTTTTTGATATGTGTATTCATGATAAAGATGGTGGTATGGGTAGAGAATTTTTCTCTTACCCTAATTGGAGGATATGTTAAGGTGAGTTGTATAGATAGTAAGTTTGCCCTTCTATCTAGTATTTGCGGATACCTAGTATTGCTATTATAGTGGTTGCTCATTTACCCAGTTGTTTGTCCAGATTTCCTAAGTCTAAGCTTAGCATCCCTTCATCATACTTTGTTAGTAAGGATACCCGACTTTGCCCATTCTATGTCTTGATGTATATTGGTTGTTCGGATCTGCTCTTTCGGATATAGGCATGTTTCGTTAGTTCTTTCGTTGCATTGATTACTCGTATGAGTATCAAACTTTTCTTTTAAGCACTAGTTATTCCTAACATATTAGTGTGTATCATTACTCCCTTGATTGTATATCCCTTGGTTTTTGTAACCCGTTGGCGACGAGTTAGTATCGATGATTTTAGGTTTTCTCTGTTGATCGTTATTTTGGATAAGACCTTACGTTTTCTTTTGGGTACGTAACATCTTGCATGAGTTTTCTTATACGAGTTTGTTTGATTTTATGTTGAGTATATGGTTCCTGGTATTTTCCTTCATTTTAAAACAATAGAATTGTGTTAGAGTCTGTACGGTGTTTTACGATCCCTTTTGGTATTACGGCGTCCTTTGTTTGAGTAACATATTTTATAATTGATGTCTAATTATAAAAACCCTTTGGAAGTATTGTGTTGGTGTTTGGAGAAAACTGTGTATAAAATGATCTTTGTAAACAGACTTTGTTTTATTATAAAAAGCAGGTTTAAAGTTATTCATAGTGGTAAGGTACGATACACCATTAGATAACCATCTCTAGATTTTTTTATGACAACCAGAATAAATTTTTCAAAGATTACATTTAAGACAATTTCATTATTATTTAAAATGATTTTTATACTTAAAGTGACTTTCTTAATTTAAATTGATTTTTATAAAAACGTTATTTAAATTGGTCTTTCGAGTTAAGTCGATAATTAGTATAAGAATTTTCGTCTTTCGTATTGATATTTTTGTATGTGTTCATTTGTCGTGGTACGCTTGTTGATTTTCTTTCGGTTGCGCTTTCCCTCGGTGCATATACACATCTTTTCTTTCAAAGGATTCTTATGTCATTTGATCTACGTCTATTTGCATATGTGGAATCTCCTATATGCATTCTATCCTTTGACTTGTTATTCGTTTGTTATCCTATTCGATTGATCGTAACCCTTGGAGTTCGTTGATACCGTTGAGTCGTGGAAGCTTTGATGTGATTGTGGGAATGGACTGGTTGTCCAAGAGGAAGTTTGTGATAGTATGTCATGAGAAGGTGGTTAGGATACCCTTGGAAGGTGATGAGATACTTTGGGTTCAAGGTGAACATACTCAAGGAGTCGTGAAAACCTTAATGAACCGGGTTCGCAAACCATACTGAGGTAGGTTTGTCATTGTATTCATTGATGACATTCTGACATACTCAAAGTCGAAGGAAGAGCATGAAGTTCACTTGAAGTTAGTGTTGGGTTACTAAGGAATGAGAAGTTTTATGCGAAGTTTTCTAGGTGCGAGTTTTGGTTAGAAGAAGTGCATTTTCTTTGTCACGTGGTCAACCATAACGTAATCACGTGGACCCGAGTAAGAGTGAGGTAGTGAGGAATTGGATTATTATTCTTAGGATTGGCAGGTTACTACCGACGTTCATCATGATTTTTTTTGGATTGTTAAACCCCCTTACTTCCCTAACTGAGAGGAATCAAAAGTATGAGTAGGGCAAAAAAGAGGAAGAAGCATTTCATACCTTGAAGAATAATTTGGGTGATGCTCTTAACTTGGCGTTACCAGACGAAATTGAAGATTTTGTAGTTTATTGCAATGCATCGAATCAAGGACTAGGTTGTGTGCTCATGGAAAGAGGCAAAGTAATCGCCTATGCATCGAGACAACTGAAGATTCATGAGAAGAATTATTCAACATATGACCTAGAGTTGGGAGATGTCGTGTTTGCTCTTAAGATTTGGAGGCATTACTTGTGTGGCACGAAGAGTGTCATCTACACGGATCACAAGAGCCTTCAACATATTTTCGACCAAAATGAGTTAAATATGCGCCAAAGGAGGTGGATCGAGCTATTTAGGGATTATGAGTGTGAGATTTGCTACCATCCTGGTAAGGCGAATATAGTGGCTGATGCGTTAAGTGGGAAGGAACGGGTGAAACCTAGACGTATTCGAGCAATAAATATGACCATTCAGTTTGGAGTGAAAGAGATGATATTGGCAGCCTAAAGTGAGGTGTTCAAACAGGAGAACATTCTTGCAAAAAGACTACATGGTTTAGATCAACAGATGGAAAGAAAAGGAGACGAGAGTTTGTACTTTATGGATTGAATTTGGGTTCTATTCGTAGGAAGTGTAATGGATAAGGCCCATGCATCAAGATACCTGGTATATCCGGGAGCAGATAAGACGTACTATAATCTTGGTGACATGTATTGGTAGCCACGTGTAGAAAAGGATATAGCTACATATGTTAGCAATTGCCGGATTTGTTTAAAAGGTGAAGGTTGCAATGTCAAAGACTTTTGGCTTGCTGCAACAGCCTGAGATACTTGAATGAAAATGAGATAGACTCACCATGGATTTTTATCACTAAATTTCCAAGGTCAAAGTAGTGAGTATGATGTGATTTGGGTGATGATCGATAGACTGACCAAGTTAGCTCATTTTCTAGCTATACAAGAAGATTTCAAGAGGTGAAGTTGGCAAGGATTTATATTGATGAGATAATAGTAAGGAATGGAACTCTTGTGACGATCAACTCAGATTGAGATGGATGATTTACCTTGTAGTTTTGACAAGCGCTGCAAAAAGTGTTAGAGACGCGATGTGGTTTCAAAACTGCTTAGCATCCTCAAGCGGATGGATAAGGTGAATGTATGATTCAGACTTTGGAAGATATAATAGGGCATATGTTATCGATTTTGGTGGTAGTTATCAGTTGAGCATTCGGTGTGCTCCGTTTGAAGCTTTGTATGGAAGGAAATGTAGGTCGCCTGTTCTTGGGCAGAGATTGGGAGAGTAGTTTGACTGGACTTGAGTTAGTACAAGAAACGATTGATAAGGTAGTATTGGTAAAGGAAAAGCTCAAAGCGGTGAGAGATCGTCAAAAGAGCTACGTTAATTATAGGCGTAAGCCGTTAGAGTTTGAGGTGGGAAATCATGTATTGTTAAAGGTGACATCTTGGAAGGGCGTAGTTCGTTTTGTAAAGAAGGGTAAAATTAGCACAGAGGTATGTAGGACCATTTGAGATTCTTGAAATAATCGGTCCTGTAGCTTATCGGTTGAGATTGCCTGAGAAATTGAGTGGTGTACATGACACGTTTCATGTGTCAGATTTAAAGAAGTGTTTGGCGGATGATAGTCTGCATGTGTCATTGGATGAAATCAATACCGACAAGACTCTTCATTTTGATTGAGGAATCTGTTGAGAATAGCGACCGTGAAGTTATGAGGTTAAAGTTATATTATGAATAAACTCGAAGTCGAGCCGATTCTTCAAAAACGTTAGGCTTTGTAACAACTTATAACTTGGTTTCCAGACAGTTCTTGTTTGATGAGTTGCGAGGCAGGGTTGTAAATGACGTTGTTACACAGCTTAAGGGTTTAACGAGTTTCCTCGATGACAGGCGAGGTTCAGGTAGTTGGATGTTTCTCTTCGTTTGGAGTGGTTATGTTGCTATGCGTACCCTTGTGTGGGCAGGCAAAGTTATTAGCAGTAAGATATCTTGTGAAAGTTCATTGAAATTCAAAGCGTGGCCCTGAGTTCACTTGGGAGCAAAATGATTTATGAGGTCTAAGTATCCTCAATTATTCGTTGATCGAGCTGATGAATCGGCTAGTTAAATCTCGGGACAAGATTTTCTAAAGGAGGGGATACTGTGACACCCGTGATTTGAGTGGGTTAGTCGTTTTGTTAGGTTTGGCTAAGTGTACGTATGTGCTTTATGTGTGTTCTATGTGTGATATATGAGGTTTTGTTTATGTGGTTGTTAATCATTTTGAGGTGTGTATTCATTTCAATAATGATGGAATTGGAGTTATTGGTTTAAAAATATCCATTTGTGATTCACTTATAGTGATAATGGAAATGAGAGGCGTATTGCATGCAATGCTACGTCGATAGTTGATTGGTTTCGGGTTAAGCATTTCAAGGAAATGTATCGCGTTGGTGATAAATTATGTGAGTGAATTATGGAAGATGGTAGCAAACTTTCTAATTATAGAAAGTGAAATGTAAGTGAAAAGTTATTTTTAGAAAGTCTAGTAAGTTGCGTGTACGTAAAAAGGTATACTCAAATTAGCTTAGGTTTTTATAAAAACTTAAGGTAATATAAGTAATTATATAATTAATAATAAAAAGAAAAAAATAAAAAAAATGTATATATGCCATAATTTGGCCGAATAAAGAAAACAAAAAGAATATGAAAGAAAATAAGGCCCAATCCTAGTATAACTCAAATTAGGAAATTGTAACCTTAATATATATCAAATAATAAACCCCAAAAATGAATTTCTTCCCCCCTGGAATAGATCGGCCGAACATAGCAAGTAGCAAGAAGGAAAAAAAATTTATGGTTTGTTCTTGTGAAGAAAATTCAAGGTTTAAGGTATGTTTAGTTTTCTCGGTTAGTTTAATTATTTGTTTGATTCATGTAACACAAGTCTATGATGGATCTAGGGTTTTAAATATTCTGTAAATTAAAGTTAATATACTAATTAGGGTTCTTAGTGATCAATTAGATGCGTGTTGGTGAAGTGTTAGGGTTTAATTTGCGTTAGATTGAGAGTTAGGGTTTTGGCAGAATTTGGGGTCGTGTTGTTTGATCGATATCTCAATTATGGTAATGTGGATTAACTTGTTTCTTGAGTCTATGGATAAGTTCAGAGAGTCTACTTTCTAGAAAATCCAGCCTCGAAAGTTTTTAAGGTCGGGAAGGCATTGAAAAAGACCCTCAGTTAAACAAAGTGGTCAAAAACAGTAATTTCGGTAGTTCAGAATTAGGTCATGTTTGTGAGGGTGAAACCCTAACTTAAAATTGGAATTAAGCTTAGCCCTTCTACAGTTGTTAAGTTCCATATGTCTATTGATAATCCTGTGAAAATTAGCCTCTGAAAACATGTCTAAGTATGGTATTAGAGTGATACATTTTGGTGTGCAATCAGATCCGAATTGAGACTGTTTTGAAGTTTGATTTTTTTAGGAGTACTTGTGCATGTAAATGGCTTTTGGGAATCAAATAGTAGTTAGACAACACATAAAGGAACATAGATGATTTTTGGTATAGTTTATAAAGGTCATCAAGTAAGGTCTTTAAGTTAGTCAAGACACACTAAACTTCTGCATTTTTGAATAAATTGTAGTTATCAAATGTAATGTCTTAATAAGGACGTTAAGGTTGGGCATGGTTTCGGGGTGACCCATGATGGTTAATCAAACCCTTAGACATCCATCATATGTGAGTTACATGGACTTGAGCTTTTAGCTTGGTCGCATGTAACACGTTTGTGTTTGTATTGTGTAGCTTGTGTTGATATTGTTTGGAAGCTGCTTGTGCATCTGGTGAGTTTCATAGCCCCACTTTTCTTATGATTTGTTGGGGTGGAAATGATGCTTGTGGTTTGAAAAGTTTTAATTGTTGTGATTATGTGGTTTTACTTGAAAGGCGCTATTGGAATAGTTATGTGCGTTTATTATTTGTGATGTGCTTTTTGTATGTTTGGTTGTTGGAGCGGAGGGGTACGCCTCTCGCCATTGCTGTGTGGATATCGGTTGGAGGGTAGTGGTTCTACCTATTTAAATCCAACTAGAGGGTTGAAATAAGACTTAATTCTGTGTGATTCCGATTAGAGGGTAGTGGTTCTACCTATTTAAATCTAATTGGAGGGTTGAAAGAATACTCAATGTTGTGTTGGTCCAGGCCTAAGTAGAAATTCCAACTGGTAGACTTTTAGGTGCGTAAGTGACATATTTATGATCGAGGGTAACGTTCCTACCCAGTGTTATGAGTTGTTGGATCGGGGCAACATTCCTACCCGTTTATGGTGAGATATACGTCGGATCGGAGGACACGTTCCGTCCTAGTTATGGTTGTTTGTGCGTTTCATGTTAGCATGTATAATTGCTAGCTTAATTGTCCTGTCATGTTATGTTTTATTAATCACAGTAATTGATTTAAATCTTGTATTGGTGTCGTAAAACCTATGACTCTCACCAACCTTTGTGTTGACGTTTTTAAGCATTATTTTCAGGTGAGCATAAGGAAGATCATAGGAATGTGAGAAGTGGCTAGAGAGACCTTAGGCTGCATGCAGAGTTTAATCTCCTAGCTTATTTCTTGTTTGATTGAATATTGGGTGTTTGTTAGTTGATCTGCTTAGACTTGTTTTGTTTATATTTCATGTCTTAGTATTGATGTAAACCCCTTTTAGTTTTATATAAGACGTCGGATATTACTTTATGTTTGCTAGGTATTTTCATGACACTTTGTGTCCCTTATGTTCCGTTTAGGTCATTTAGTTCTCTCTATTGTTGACACCATTATGTTGTGATGATATCCATGATGTTACGCCTCGTGTTTCTGCCTAGACGGGGTGTGGCATTAATCAAGGGTTAATCAAGAAGGGAAAAGCTAGGGTTTTCAAGTTGAAATTAAGGTTTCTTGAAAGTATTTAGGGTTAAATACTTGAGGTTGATTTTGTGTATCATGTTCATCCATCTCCCTAATGTCTAATACAAACCCTAATCATTTCTAATTATTCATTTCTTCATATATATTGATTATATTTTTCTTCACCATCTAGGTTTATTTTATGAGTTTATAAAATAAAAAGGAGCATAAACATGGTTTTAAATCTATACATTCATATGATGAAATGATGTTAAAAATATGATAGAACACAAGAACATAATTTATATAAGGGTTGGTTAATTTATAGATTTAGTTATAAATTAATTGTTGAAAGTTTATTTATAAAAGTTTATAAATAAATAAGTATGAGGACATTTTATTTGGACATAAATAACTGACAATAATTAGAGGACTTAAAATATGTGAAAGTTATGCTTTTAAGCAAATTAGAGGACTTGTAATATTTATATCATGTTAGAATTTATAAAAATAGATTATATATATATATATATATATACACACACACACACACACATATACAAACCGTTTGTATGTACTATTTATACATGAATTTTTTGAAAAAAATAAATTTCTTATTCAAATAGTACATTTCAAGACGATTCCGTGCATACAAGGAACTCGAAAAACAAAGCTATAACGAAGGAGATAAGAATTTTACGAGATTTTTATATTTTATATATTTATATATTATATATATAATATATATAGATATGTATATGTATTATGGGATGTGTATGTATCTTATTGTTGTATGTATGTAAAACTGTTTGTGTATGTATGTATTATGTGGATGTATGTATATATATGTATTGTAACATGTTACCTGTATGCGTACATGTACATGTAGGCATTACAATGTACATTGGTACATATACATGTGTGTTCTTGTAATTTATATGTTCTGTATACCATACATTATAAATACACATGTATATGTAATGTATACCATGTATTTACTCTATTGACATGTATGTGTACATATACATGTATATGTATCATACATGTGTATATGTATCATATGACATGGATACATATAATATTATGTATACATATATATATTTATATATATGTATACTACATATATATTTACCATGACATGTATATTATATATGTATATCATTGTATATTTATATGCTTATTATACATATATAGAGTATTCATTATTCATATATATGTATAGGTTATGTATATATATATATATTATTTATATTATATATATTATTTATAGATATATATATATTATATATTTATGTATTATATTATCTATGGTATACTTTATATGTATTTATTCATATGTATTACATATTAACTTATATATGTTACATAGTACATATATAAACAGTTTTACTTATATATATATATATATATACACATATACATATATATATACATACATATATATATATATACATACATATATATATATATATATATATATATATATATATATATATATATATATATATATATATATATATATATAGATATACACACAAACAGTTTGTATAAACTGTTTTGGCACGCATTTTAAATACTTGAGGTTGATTTTGTGTATAATCTTCATCCATCTCCCTAAGGTCTAATACAAATCCTAATCTTTTCTAATTATTCATTTCTTCATATATATTGATTATATTGTTCTTCACCATCTAGGTTTATTTTATAAGTTTATAAAATAAAAAAGGAGCATAAACATGGTTTGAAATCTATACATTCATATGATGAAATGATGTTAAAAATATGATAGAACACAAGAACACAATTTATATAAGGGTTGGTTAATTTATAGATTTAGTTATAATATATTGTTGAAAGTTTATTTATAAAAGTTTATAAATAAGTAAGTATGAGGACATTTTATTTGGACATAAATGATAGACAATAATTAGAGGACTTAAAATATGTAAAAGTTATGTTATTAAGCAAATTAGAGGACTTGTAATATTTATATCATGTTAGAATTTATAAAAATAAGTTATATACATATATATATACACACACACACATATACAAACAGTTTGTATGTATTGTTTATACACAAATTTTTGTGACAAACATAAATTTCTTATTCAAATAGTACATTTCAAGACGATTCCGTGCATACAAGGAACTTGAAAAACAGAGCTATAACGAAGGAGATATGAATTTTACGAGGTTTTGATATTATATTATATATTATTATATTATTATCTATATATTCTCATATTATATTATATATTATTATTATTTACATATGATATATACTACTATATATACATATATATATATATACATTATCTAGTATATATATATATATTCTATACATTATACATATAAATATCAGATAGATTACTCATACATTATTCATACATACTTTGTTATACATACATCCATTTTTATTTACATATGTTAGTATATATATACTTTATATATATATATTTATTTATATATATATATATATTATATTATATATATTATATAATATATTATAGATATACACACAAACAGTTTGTATAAATTGTTTTGGCACGCATTTTTAGATAGTTTATAAACAATTTATTTAAATAGTACATTTTATGAGGATTCCGTGCATATAAGAAACTCAAAAAACAAAACTAAAACGAAGGGGTTATGGATTTTTCAAGGTTTCGATAATTAAATATATAAAAGTGTTTTTAGAAAACTTATTTTATAAAAACCATTCATGTACAGAATCTTATATATTCTGTAAACATTTTATTATTATAGATTGTCTCAAAACGATTTCGTGGATATAAAGTACAATAAAAACGAAATTAAAACGAAGGAGTTATGATTTTTACAAGATATCGATAATAAAGTTTGTAAAAAGTAATTTTATAATTAACAGTTTACTGTTACTATTCACGTATAGATTTTTATAAATATTATAAATATAATACTTGGATAAATTTCCTCAATATGAAACCGTGGGTATAAAGAACGTGTAAAACGGAGTTAAAACAAGAAAAATATGATTTTCTATGCACTATTTTACTCTTGTGCACTATTTTCCTGACATGTATAACGTTGGTTCGTTTTAATAAAAACTTTACAAAACAATGAAGTATTACTTATATAATAATTATATATGTTTTTAACTTTATAAATATTATTTTACAAAATGATTAAACTATGTATATAACCTAATATATATAATAAAAACATTAAATCAAGTAATGTTAACAAATAATTAATTGTTGGACAAAGATAATATTCTTATGGACACATATACTTGAACATTAAATATCAAGCGTAACTTAAATATTGTTTCGACAATTATGATTTAAACAAAAACTCTTAGGTGGTGATATAACTCTATAATTTATATTGTTGTATTTATTTCAATTACGCTATACTCATACGACCTATAAAATAATTAGGTTGCATTCGGATTTTACATGACGATTCAATCATTTAATTTATATAATCTATTCATTCACCGAGGTGAGTTCATAGCGCCATTTTATACAATTACAATGATTTTTAACTTTTGGAGTAAGAAACATGCATTGTTTTACATTTAGACGCTAGTACACTTTTAAACAAATTATGAGTTTGCCTAAGTAGCAATAACCCACTATGCCCATGAATCATGAACTGTCAATTACTGAGGGTAAGCGCGAGTGTTATAAATAGATTTATTTGGGATTGACATCCTCGTTCAGGTGAGTAGCGCTCACTTGCTTCGATGTATCGAACTAACGGACGTATACCATGTCGGAACATTTTGGATGATGCGGGTTGAACATCTACACGGTCACATTATCGGCATTAATTTGCAGACATATATGTTGTAGCTTTAGTGTCATGAGCTTAGGGAATCGTAATTACAATTTGAGATATTGTATGTGTTACATATCTTACACTTTGAATCTTGCGGTCCTACTTTATATACATACATAAAGATTTGGAAGCATATTTTTGGACATTCTAACTTTATGTTCACATTTTAAGCATATTTTTCTCAGATCAATATGTGCATAACATGGATATATTTGGAAGCATCATTTTGAAGTCTAAATGCACTAAAGATTTACTGTATTACATTTTTGGACATTCTGTTATGTATCAAAATCTTTATGTTTTCACAACAATGAATTATTTAAGCTTGGAGCTTTTGTAAAAAACATTACAGTCGATAAAATATATCTTTTTAAAATGACTCATTTAGAGGTCGTTCTCATATCTTGTGCTGTTGTAATATGAAGTAACACTCCCAGACCCTTAATCCGCTGCGACCCAATTTGGGGGTGTTACAGATCGGTATCTAGAGCCAAGGTTATAGAGAATCAGGTCAAATGTTTTGCTTGGACTATAACGTTTTCAAATATTGCTTCATACAAAAGTTATTCACGGACATACATGAAACTATTTGTTTACATTGACTACTTACATAATCTATATACGTACTTATATTATATTACGTATATTACTATACATGTCTTATATATTATACTTATATATGTTAATTTTATTGTTACAGCATTCATGTCATCTTAGACAGTTTCCTACACGTCGGTATATTCTGATTTTGAGCCATAGAGATTTCAGTGGGCATTTGATGATGAGCCAAAGGCACCTGAGGAGGCGCCGTAGTTTCCAGAGCAGGAACCACCATCTCCTAACTTCTTGCCTGGACCCGAGCACCCACCATCACTAGATTATGTACCTGTCCCAGAGTACCTAGAGTACTTGGTACCATCTGACGATGAGGTACCTATTGAGGATCAGCCTCTACCGGCTAATGCTTAACCTTCAGCCTTATCACCGAGCTATATTGCTGACTCTGATCCTTCAGAGGAGGACCTGGAGGAGGACCCCAATGAGGATCCTGCTGAGTATCTTGCTGAAGGAGGAGATGATGATGATGATGATGAGGAGGAATAGGACGAGGAGGAGGAGGAGCATCTAGCTCTGGTCAACTCGACTACATTACCTGCTATTGACCTTGTCCCCTCAGTTGAGGATACAAAGGCATTTAAGACCGACGAGTCTGCTCCTACACCACCATCACCTAGACTTCGCAGGGCTAGGATATCTGTCCGACCCCAGACACTAATGGCAGCTGCTACTGAGGCACTCATTGCTGCGGTTGCTGCTGCACTACCTTCATCATCACCACCACTATCTCTACTTACTCCACTATCATCTCCACTCCCCTAGATTCCCTCACCACCATTACCTTTACTATCACCACCACTACTATTACCTACACCATCATCACCTTTGCTATTACCTGCTACTGACCGTAGGGAGGATGTTCCCGAGGCTGATGTGCCACCTCGGAAGAGGTTGTGTTTGACTGCTCCTGCCCTTAGGTTTGAGGTGGGGGAGAGTTCAGCAGCAGCAGCTGCTAGACAACATAGATTGGGTGTTACTCATGCTACAGATTACGGTTTTGTTGATACTGTGGATGCCACCCCTAGACGTCCTAGGTCTAGAGAGGTTGGCTATGGGATTATGGATGTTTAGGATGACATGGTTGGAGATATAGAGGAGAAAGCACCGACCACTTTAGAGGAGTTGAGCCAGAGAGTGACAGATCTTGTCGTTACTCTTGCTCGAGATACTCATGAGATGTATGTTCGATTTGAGGACGTCCAGGATGACCGAGCTCTTCAGAGAGCCCGAGTCAACATGTTGTTTAGAGAAAGGCGATATCATCTCCACATAGTTATGCTTTTAGAGAGCGAGGTTAGGCATGCCCGATAGGCATGGTCACAGGCCATAGACTATAATAGGGCGATACATGCTTAGCTCCTAGCATATCGAGCAGAGGTCAAGTCATTGCATGAGCAGATCAGTGTGCTACAGAGACAAAGGAATGAGGACAATGACAGATTGACCCAACATATTCACCAGGGATACGACAGGACCAGAGAGCCAGAGCCCGCTAGAGATCCAGATCCTTAGGATGGACCAGCTAATGCTGGTAGTAGTTGTTAGTATTGCACTATTTGCTAGCTATCCTGTATAGCCTGCTAAGTTTTATGGGTAAATCCCATCTAGTAGGTTGTAGGGATCTTTTGTCATCATTTAGCTATCTTTTATAGCATGCTAAGTATTATGGGTAACTCCCAGCTAGCATGGCTTTAGGACCGTATTTTCATTTTGTAACCCATCTGTACTGGTCTTTTGTAAACAAGAACTATCATGTCTGTATCGATTTTATTATGAATGAATGTCGATTTATTTATGTCATTGTTGATCTCATTCGGTTGTATATTTCACTGTGTGTTATGATCTTATTTTATTTATTATGCATATGTCATGTCGCGTTTGTGATTGTATGAAATATAACGTTTATTATAATTTCTTGTGATTTTTGAAGAAAATACCGCCAATGAGAACCACCGCCACCACCACACCTATGACCGATGTCACCATTAAGGCACTAATAGCCTAAGGCGTTGCTGATGCTTTGGCTGAGTATAAAGCTCATAGAAGCAGTGGAAATGGCGATGATAGCCATGATTCTGGAAGTGGCAGAAGGACAGAGGGAGCTGCTCGCGAGTGCACTTACAACGACATCCTAAAATGCTAACCCCTTAATTTTAAGGGTACTGAAAGAGTCGTTGGTTTGACTTATTGGTTTGAGAAAATGGAATCTGTTTTCCATATAAGCAACTACACAGTCGCATGTTAGATCAAGTTTGCAACTTGTACTCTTCAGGGAAACGCTCTAACATGGTGGAACTCCCACATTAAGACTGATAGTCATGAGGTTGAATATGGAATGACATGGAAAACAATGAAGAAGATGATGACTGATAAGTACTACCCAAGAGGCGAGATCAAGAAGCTAGAAATTAAACTGTGGAACCTGAAGGTGAAAGGTACTGATGTAAGGAGCTATAACCAACTTATGTGTCATTGTGTGGTGTATTTTTTATTGATTCAAGTTTTAAATTTATATTTTGCCTACTAAACCAAAAAGAACACTTTACGGGCAGTGTACCCGATCGGTAGTAGTTTCGTGGTAAGTAGGGCGTCAAACGCTTGAAGCGAGGTTAAATCTATCAATTTAATTAATATCTTGGTTATCTAATCTATATTAATTCTATCCTAATCTAAACCTAGGTCAGTTAAATCCTAATTCTAACGGGAAAAATAGGTTTTTAGCCTGAGAGACTGACACAGTTTAGTTGGTGACCACAATTATTTCAAGGCACTTTAACCCACGCAAGCTAATAACAAAAGATAAATGAGAGGTTGAGCCAAATATAAGAAAACTGTATTAACCATTATTAATCTGATTAGAAAGTTGGTTTGTTTATTAAGTGCAACGATTTCTTCTCTCGAGGTGGCATATCATTCTTAAGACTTAGGCGTTACATCATCCTAAGACCTAGACACATTAATTCTGTCACAATTAAAGCATCCACATAAAACATCCTTATTTGCTGTCTTAGGGATTAAAGCAATGGTGATCTTGTTAACCCCTAACTCATAGAGAATTTACCCACTTACCGCTTAATAGTAGTTTATACACTAGTAGTCCACTTGTCCAACTATCCAATGGAATCATAACGTTACTTGTTGAGTTATCTAGGTCTCCTGCTAGTCAACACGATCAATAAACCATTGGCAATATCCAATTAACTAGTTAAGCCCGAAGTGTATCCTAGACACAGACTTAGAAGGACAATATTTGTGATCCTATTATTGTAGATGTATAAATTACTATATGGAGAGCTATCCCAGACTCTAGATCTACTTGGTCCGTATCACTAGATCCAGTTGAATGATAGGTCGCATAAAAAAGCGCGTAAACAAGTATAAATTGATAAACATAAACAAGCATTCAACGATAAATCAAGATATCAAGATAAACAAATACCAAACATTCAGATCTTCATAATAATGGCTAATACCCGAAGGTATTAGCATTCAAACATCATAATAAATACAAGAGCAATTATTTAGCCAAGGTAAACTAACCGAGTTAACAAATAATACCAAAAACTAAACGATTACTAAAGTATATGGAATTACACGATGTCTATGGAATTGATAACGTTGCTCGACCTGTAGGTTCCGATTCACACTTCACTTTATATATCACAATCACGAATCAAGAAACTAGAAAGAAGAAAAGAGATTGTTTAGAGAGAGAGAGAGAGA
>BQNB010040530.1:0-47342 GCA_026074375.1 Tanacetum coccineum
AGGCCGAAAGGGTTATCATTCTACTTAATATATTGGTTATAATAACTTATAAAGGCCGACAGAGTGTTCTGTTTTTAGTCGATATAGGTATTTCTAGTATTATAAATTTAAAGCTTGGAAAATACACATCAAATTTTTGGCGCCGCTGCCGGGGAATTTTTTAAGTTATTATAGTTTGTTGCTTGTTTTTGGTACTAAATTGTTTCTTGTTATGTTGTCTACTGTTTTGCAAATCAAAATTTTCAAACTCGTCGTACCATTTTCTGGCAAACAAAAACCAAAAATCGTTTTTCTTCAGGAAGTACGCCGCACTTTTTGCAGATTTTTCATAAACATAATTTTGTTTCAAAAACCAAAACCAAAACCCCCCAATCTGCTAGTCTTAGGTTCTATAATCATTTGCAATTATATTTTATCTGATTATATGCCTTGTGTATTTGTAATTATCTAGTTTATCATAATATTCGAAAAAAAACACAAAATTTCCAAAAAAGCCGGCGCACTTTTCCTAAGTACGCCGCACTCTACCTATCCAAAAAAAATTCTTTTATTTATTTATCCTTATTTGCTATATAATTAAATTAAAATATATATAATATATAAATTTAAAAAATTATAAAAAAATATATGAAAATAATTTATTTTATTTTGAATATTATCCTATTAGCCTTAACTATATATATAAAAATGTCTTTTTGCAAAATGCTTAACGTATGTATAAATCCCATATCTTTCGGAAAACAACTAGTAAGTCTAATATATAAATTAAATAAAAATTTAATAAAAAGGTCTTGTAAATTTAAAATTATCCAAAAAGAATCCATTCAGATCGAATCACACAAATCTTCCACCGAACATCCTATCGTTAATGAATTTATCATCATAAATATACCTGAAGAGGATGTCGAACCAGAACCAAATTTACCGCTCCAAGAAATAATAATCCTCGATCCCGATGATCAACCTATGTGGGAAAATGCCAAGATTGTAGCACCGACTCCTAATTCTGCCATTGTTCAACCCAATGTCGATGAAAACTTTGTTATCAATAGTACTCACTTAAAAATGATTTCGGAAAATAAATTCGATGGTATTCAGCGGGCCGATCCGCATGACCATATCCGTGAATTTCTCGCAATCTGCAACATGTTCAGATACGGTGAAACGCAGAGTGAAGCTGTTAAGCTTTTGATATTTCCTTTTTCCTTGTGCGATAAAGCTAAAACATGGTTTAACGAACTTAATGAAGAGTCTATAACATCGTGGGAACAAATGAGAAAAGCTTTTATAAACAGATTCTTTCCACCTTCGTTATTTAACCGTCTTTTACTTGAAATCAGAAATTTCTCTCAAAACATATGTGAAAGTCTAACCGAAGCCTGGTTACGACTGAAGAACATGCTTCGAAAATGCCATGGGCATGGTCTGACCAAAGGAGTTATTATTCAAATATTCTATCACGGTCTAGACGAACCCACTCAGGCAATCCTGGACGTAACAGCCGGAGGAATCTTCCTCTACAAAAGCCCGAATCAAGCTTTTCAAATTCTCAAGGACAAAGTCCTTTTCGAACATGATTGGTCCACTAAATCTCAAAACGATCATCATCAAAAATCTGTTTCCTTCACCGATGAAAGTGGAAGTAATAATGATAGTTCTCGATTTATGGAAAAATTGAAGGCTATGGATTCTAAAATTATAAGCTTAAATGAAGAATTGCAAGATATGCGTGAGAAATATAATGAGCTTAGAGAGGGTAACACTTCTAAGAACGATGACACGCCGATGTGTGAACGTCATGAAGCAAATTACATTCAATCTGAAGGTTATCAAAACCAAAATTCTCAGGATTCGTTTTCTCACCAATCCCTTCATGATCCTAATGATTCCGAGAAATCGCTTACAGAATTAAACAATGATGTGAGAAATGATCTCGAAGATTTCAAAAGACGTATCCGTAGCATGAGAACTGTTCATTGGAAACTCTATGACAGCGACGATCGTAAAACTACCGGTGTTTTACCCAACAAAAAGTCTAAAACCGTCAACCAAGAGCCTCAAACTAAAATAGATCTTGAAAAATCAATGACTAAATTCTTGGATGATCAAAGAGTTTCAAATATATTTGTCAAGAACAATTTTAATGATATGATTCTAAAGATGAAGCAAAATGAAAAGGATTTCCAAACTAAAATTAAAAACATGGAAAGAAAAATAGATGAGTGGTCAAAATCTCAAAACGTATCTTCAGAACAAACTGATAGGACTGACCCTCCTCCTCCTCCTCAAGCTCACACCGAGCAAGTGAATGCCGTATTCACCGGGAGTGGAAAGTCTGATGATTCTTCGAAAATTCAAACACTTCCTCCTATCATCGTTAACAATAAAACCGAAAAAGATAAACCTATTAAAACATCAAAAAGGGACTATCAAGTGGTTAAAACAAATGAATATCCATTCCGTGAGTATATACCAAAAATCCCATACCCTCAACGTTTAAATATGGATCATTCCCACTTGAACCGTATTGTTAAGGTATCTTAAATCAAAATATAATAATAATAGTACTGATAGTAAATAATACCCATAACAACCTAATATATATATATATAAATTTTCTCTCTCTCTCTTGGAATATTACTGTCGAACGATAGACATGTAGTGCAAAGGTGGAGGGTCGGGTGGATGGATATATTTATATATAGATATAATAGGAAGGATCAAGTGAAAAAAAAGTATATGAGAAGATTAAGAAGTATTTCTCTAGCCACAACACATTTTAAATTAGGAAGGAAATTTTAAGGAGAGATTGCATACATTTGGTAAGTGCATCTGAATGTGTGTGTGGTTTCTCTTCTATCATTCTCATTATAAGTTTTTTTTCTATTTGATCCGACTCTATATATATATATATGTATATAAATAAGATTTATATATAATATAAATATATATAATATATATATATATATATATATATATATATATATATATATATATATATATATATATATATAACAAAAAAACTTTGCAGTCTTTAAGTATGTCACGCATTCGGCCGGTGTGTCGCGTATCTCGATTTTTGCATCCAAAAAGAAATTTTTCGAACTTTGTGGGTGTGTTCGCTGGAAACCCTCACGAGACTATAACTCGTCCACTCGGGACACCGGGGGGTTTAAAGGCTTGTTGCATGCGCTAAATGCAACCGTGGTGCCTACGAAATTGCGCTTTAGTATTTTACGGTTTTCGTAGTTGTGTTTATTATTCAGATTAAATAAAACAGGTGGAGCTTGGAGTGGTGGTTGGCATTTTATACTTGGAGACTTATATAATTGGAGACTTATATTACATGTGGTAGAATACACATGCTTGGCGCCTCGTTTCGCGCCATATCCTTCATAATTTGGCCAAGCACTTACGAGCCCCGGGAAGTTTCAATTTTACGCATAATGCTCTACTTAAGTGTGGAGGAGCTCTCGCTCCTCACAAAAAAATGAACGTAATAGAATCACTCAAGGACAGCTCCAACGCAGCTATATCTCTCTATGCTTTCCCTTAATTTTCCCTATTTTCTATATTTATCAGATCTTACATTGAGGGCAATGTTCAACTTAAGTGTGGAGGGGTAGCAAATAGGAAAAATTAATCATGTCCCTCCATGTTTTCCCTGCTAAAATTTTCAATCTTTCAACTGATATTTTCTGGAAAATTTTAAAATTTATATATTGCTTTTCCAAAAAAAATTTAAAATGCATACTCTTAGTAAGGAAAATCCAACCGGATTGACATTTTAACTAGCACAAAAATCAACCCACTAAAATTGTGAGAAATTTAGCCTTAAAGAATTTGGGTATCCATCTTTGATACCCAAGATAATTTTTGCCTTTAGCTTGTTCGAGTTAGGGTTGAATGCAGTCATATGTGTCTATTCCGCGTTCGGTGTGACGGTATGTCTTTGGTCGCCTATTCTAGATACATTGATACGGGTAAAATTATATGAGTGTTCTATAATTTATAGCATCCAGAATTTGTCGTGATCATCATTTACGAGACCCGCGTGAGTAATTTCTAGACAAATGATCAATGATAAGAGGTGAAATAAATCCCTATGTAATCATGTATCTGCAGCACTCGCTTTTAGTGTTGAGATCCCCAAAGTATCCCAAGAGCAAGAAAAATGTGCTCGATGAAGAAGAAGTTTTGTGCCAGCCTTAGTTATCGCAGTATCTGGAATGAAAAAAAATTATAAAAAAAAGAAGAAAAAAAAGAGAAAAGAAAAAATAATAAAGTTCGAAGTATAAGGCAAAGTTCTGGCACATGGAATCAAGTATCTGCTATTCACCCTCATCATTATCACGTTTTGCCTCTTTGAGATTTCTGTCTAGGTGCTCACGCCGCAACAGGCATGTTTATGTGTCTAGTACAAGCATATGGTAGCGACCTAGATTATGTCTGTGCAATTGAGTGACTTCACAAATATAAAACCCTATCTGAGTGACTCGTGTGAATTCAAAAACAAACACTTTCCCTATGTGAGGTGCTCTGTTATATGTCAATGCCTGAAAAGTTATAAAACTGGTAAACACTTGTTAATGCTAAAATGATTTTTTCTCCACGTTACGATAAATGATCTTGTTTTCTCGCTTTAAAATTGCTTGAGGGCAAGGCAATAGCAATGTGGAGGGATTTTATAACGCCTAAATTATACATGTTTTCGGCGGCGTTAGTTATATATATTTAATCATTTTTCATGAACTTTCAGTACTTAATCAAGTATATTTGCTATTATATGTTCTAGGTATGTGTCGTGGAAGAATACGGAAGATTACACGAAGAATTGAAACTTAAACGAAGAAATAAACTCAAGATAAAGATCTCCCGACACCTGTCCACTGTTTTGGCCATACCTAGAGCATACGAACTCGGATTGAGTTGATTCAAGCAGCCACAAAAAGAGAATTCAATTATCTACAACCATAAAAAAGGCCAACTGCTGAGATATTACCAAAATAGCCGGTTTTACAAATGAGTACAACATACTTTATGAAGATTCATTTAATTTACGAATATGGTCCAAAATCCATCCACATACATCTCCAACTTGGTTCCAAAGTTATCTCTAGCCTATAAATACCTCCCTATGATGCCTTGGACGAAATCATCTCATCATATATCATCACATACAAATCTCAAGAAGAAAATGCCAAAGTACGGGGCACTTTTCCCTTGTGCGCCGCACTTCTGATCGAGTCCCTAAAACCGCCACACAATATTGTAAGTGCGCCGCACTTTCGTTCAAACTTCCCAAAGAAATGGCTAAAGTCCCAATAAATGTTGAGTAAATTAACTCCCTAAGTGCGCCGCACTTTTTCTCAAGTGCGCCGCAATTCTACCTGAAATCAGCCTATAAATAGAGAAGGATTTCTCTCATTTTACACACACTTACAACACTTCCACAACATTTCTCTCATCAATCCTCATCATCTAATCACGAATATCAAGGGTGGTGACAGCACCTTAAGGGTTCGGGTCGATTGGAATCAATAGCTTGGGTTTTAGAATAGTTTTCGTTTGGGAGAACTAATTGTCGAATGAACGTTTGATCTGTAAACGTTGGTAAAATTTTCTACAACTCTTTTAATATGAAGTATTCTGAAATTCATGATGAATGTATGTGGTTTTGTTTACTTTGATTATGGAGTATTGTTTCATATAGTTTGTTTTTGGCATAAATGTGATCTTGGAATATGGAGTAATTTGAGTATGTGTTTATTAATTGGTAGAAACATATTTTAATAAGTAAAATAGTCCAAAAGGTTACTTTATAAATTTGTTCAATCAATCCATCTAATATATTGGTTGTAATAACTTATAAGGACAAAAAGGATTTTTTGTTATTACACGATATAATCACTAGTATAATTTAAAGCCGAAAGGATTAGTTGTTTATTAATCGATATAATCACTAGTTATTATTTAAATGCCGAAAGGATTATAACTATGATAACTATAGTTTCTAAACTTAATAACATTATTCAAACACATCATTATCTAAGGTGATCATAGCCCAAAACAAACATACTTAATCATTGATTGAATCATATTTTAATTGCTTTCGATATAATACCAATATATGCAAGCATTTTGGTAATTTGATCTGTATAACATATTAACCTTAGCACCTTAGTACCAAACTGTGAAACACTTCATTCCGTGGAACGACCTAGACTTACCTAAAGCTATACTATACACGAACGGGTATACTTCCCGAGTGTTGTGTTTTTAGTAAAAATCGGTATCTCTAGTATTATAAATTTAAAACTTGGAAAACACACATCAAGGTCTTTGGCGCCGTTGCCGGGGAATTGTTTAAGTTGTTATAGTTTGTTGCTTATTTTTGGTGCTATTTTGTTCTCAAAAAATTTCAAACCCGCCGTATCGTTTTCTGGCAAACGGAAACCAAAAATTATTTTTCTCCAGGAAGTACGCCGCACATCTTATTTGTCGCAGGTTTTTTCCTGTAAACCCAAAAGAACGCCGCTCTTAAAACCAAGAGCCCGCACTTTCTGCAGATTTTTCACAAACAAAATTTTGTTTCAAAAAACCAAAACCAATACCCCCAATCTGCTAGTCTTATGTTCTATATCATTTGAATTGTATTATATCTGATTATATGTCATGTTATTGTAATTATATCTAAGTTTATCATAATATTTAGAAAAAAAACATAAAATTTCCAGAAAAGCCGACGCACTTTTCCTAAAGTACGTCGCACCTATCAAAAAAAAAACTTTTATTTTATTTAATCCTCTATATGCCAATATAATTACATTAAAATATATCTATAAAAAAAAATATATGAAAAATAATTATTTTATTTGAATATTACCAATTACCTTAATTATATAGTAAAAATGTCTTTTTGCAAAATACATAAAGTATGTATATAACGCCTATTCATTCGAAACAACCTTGTGAATCTAATATACAAAATAAATAAAAGATCTTGTAACGTATCGAAAAGAATCGTCGAGACGAATCATTCAAATATTCAACCAACATTCTTCAGTTAATGAATATATCATCATAAATATACCCGAAGAGGATGTCAAACCCAAACAAATAATTCTCGATCCTGATGATCAGCCTATGTGGGAAAGTGCTAAGACTATTAGCACCGACTCCTAGTTCTGCCATTGTTCAAATCGATTTGGTGACAACGTTAGTTTATTAACATACCCACTTGGAAAATGATTTGCGAAAATAAATTCGATGGCTATCAGCGGCCGATCCACATGACGATATCCGTGAATTTCCCCTCACCCTCCTGCGAACATGTTTTAATATGGAGAAACTCAATAGTGAATTTTGTCAAGCTCTTGGATATTTCCATATTCCCATCTCGATAAAGCTAAAACCTGGTTTAACGAACTTAATGAAGAGTCTATAATATCGTGGGAACAAATGAGAAGAGCTTTTAGAAAAAAATTATTTCCACCTTCGTTATTCAACCGTCTTTTACTCGAAATCAGAAATTTCTCTCAAAACATATGTGAAAGTCTAACCGAAGCCTGGTTACGACTCAAGAGCATGCTTCGAAAATGCCATGGGCACGGTCTGACCAAATGTGATATTATTCAAATATTTTATCATGGTCTAGATGAACCCACTCAAGGAATCCTAGACATAACTGCTGGATGAATCTTCCTCTACAAAAGACCAAATCAAGCTTTCAATTCTCGAGGACACAGTCCTTTTCAAACATGATTTGGTCCATTAAATCAAAAACGATCATCAATTAAAAATAGTTCCTTTCGCCGATGGAATGATAGTAATACTGATAATACTCGATTTATTGAAAAATTAAGCTATGGATTCTCAAATTATAAGCAATAAATAAGAATTGGCAAGAATATACGTTAACAATACACTGAGCTTTAGAGAGGAAACGCTTCTAAAAACACATGAACGATGACACGCTGATGTGTGAACGTCATGAAAGCAAATTACATCCAATCTGAAGGTTATCAAAACCGAGATTCTCATAATTCGTTTTCTCGCTAATCCCATCATGATCCTAATGATTCTGAGAAATCGCTCACAGAATTAAACAATGATGTGAGAAATGATCTCGAAGATTTCAAAAGAATGCATCCATAGTATGAGAAACAATTCAATGGAAACTCTATGACACGACGATCGGTAAAACTACCGGTATTTTACCTAACAAAGAGTCTAAAACAGTAAACCAAGAACCTCATCCTAAAGCTGATCTTGAAAAATCAATCACCAAATTCTTAGATGATCAAAGAGTTTCAAATATGTTTTTCAAAAACAATGTTAATGATGTGATTTTAAAAATGAAGCAAAATGAAAATAATTTCCAAACTAAAATTAAAAATATGGAAAGAAAAATGGATGAGTGGTAAAAATCTCAAAACATATCTTTAGAACAAACCAATAGGACTGAACCACCACCTCCTCCTCAAGCTCACACCGAACAAGTGAATGTCGTATTTACCGGGAGTGAAAAGTCTGATTATTCTCCGAAAATTCTAAAAGATCCACCATCTTCTATTATCGTTGACAATAAAACCGGAAAAGATAAACCTATTAAAACATCAAAAATGGGCTATCACATTGTCAAAACAAATGAATATCCATACCGTGATTATATACCAAAAATCCCATACCCTCAAGCTTTAAGAGTGGATCAGTCCCACTTGAACCGTATCATTAAGGAATCATAAATCAAGTTAAGGTTTAAAATGATAAATAGTAAAGTAATAGTAAATAATAATAATATAATAAACCTAAAAAAACTATAAAAGATAAAAAAATATTTATAAAAACAAAAAAAAATTTGCAGTTTTTTAAGTATGTCACGCAATTCGCCGGTGTATCGCGAACTCGACTTTCTGCTCCAAAAAGAATTTTCGAACTTTGGGTGTGTGTTCGCTGAAAAACCTCACGAGACTAAACTCTTCCACCAGGACACCGAGGGGTTAAAGTGCTTGTTGCATAACGCTAAATGCAACCGTGGTGCCTATGAAAGTGGCGCTATTGTATTTAATGTTTTAACTTGTAGTTGTGTTTATTATGCAGATTAAAATAAAAACAGGTGGAGCTTGAGTATGTGTTGAATTTCACACTTGGAGGACTTATATTACATTTGGTATAATACACATGCTTGGCGCTTCGTTTCGCACCATATCCTTCATAATTCAGCCAAGCACTTATGAGCCCCAGGAAGTTTCAAATTTACGCATAATGCTCTACTTAAGTATGGAGGAGCTCTCGCTCCTCACAAAAAAAAGAACGTAATGGAATCACTCAAGGATAGCTCCAACGTAGCTATATCTTTCTATGCCCCGGGAAGTACCGTTTTCCCTTAATTTTCCCTATTTTCTATATTATCAGTCTCACATTGGGCAATGTTCAACTTAAAGTGGTGGAGGGGTAGCAAATAGGAGAAAGTTAATCAGTCCCTCCATGTTTTCCCTTATAAATTTTCAAACTTTTCTACTGATATTTCATGGAAAATTAAAAAAAAATTTAATATAAACTTTCCTTTCAAAATTAAGAATGCATAACGCTTATTAATGCAGTAAATTAAATAAATACAATCGATTGACATTTTAACTAGCACAAAATCAACCCACTAAAATTGTAAGAAATTTAGCTAAAGAATTACAATAATCCATCTTGATACCCAAGTATTAATTTTGCCTTTAGCTTGTTCCGAGTTAGGGTTTGAATGCAGTCATAGTGTTCCTATTCTGTCGTTACGGATGTGTACGAGTGGTTTTGTCGCCTTTTCTGGAACATTGATTAGGTATAAAGTTTATATGAGTGGTCCGAACAATTTAGTAATCACCATAACATTTCTTGATCATCAATTACTAACCGCAGTGAGTTTAATGTATAAGACAAAATCGTATGATAAGAGGTAAAATAAATCCCTATGCAATCATGTATCTACAGCACTCGCTTTTAGTGTTGAGATCCCCGAAGTATCCCAAGAGCAAGAAAAATATGCTCGATGAAGAAGAAGTTTTGTGCCAAGGCTTAGTTATCGCAGTATCTGGAATGAAAAGAAATTTTTGAAAAATAATTAAAAAAAAAAATAATAAAAATAATAAAGTTCGAAGTATAAGGCAAAGTTCTGGCACATGGAATCAAGTATCTGCTATTCACCCTCATCATTATCACGTTTTGCCTCTTTGAGATTTCTGTCTAGGTGCTCACGCCGCAACGGGCATGTTTATGTGTCTAGTACAAGCATATGGTTAGTGACCCTAGATTTTTAAGTCTGTGCAAATAAGAAAAAATGAGTGCTTCACAAATTATTAAACCCTATCTAGTGACTCGTTGTGAATTCAAAAACAAACACTTCGTATTGAGTGCTGTGTTTGATATGTCTATCTCAAAAAGTTATAAAACTGGTAAACACTTGTTAATGCTAAAATGATTTTTTTTTCTCCATGTCATGATAAATGATCTTGTTTTCTCGCTTTAATTGCTTGAGGGCAAGCAATAGCTAAGTGTGGAGGGATTTGATAACGCCTAAATTATACATGTTTTCGGTGGCATTATTTATATATATTCTATCATTTCTCGTGAACTTTTGGGTACTTAATCAAGTATATTTGCTATTATATGTTCTAGGTATGTGTCGTGGAAGAAAACGAAAGAATACACGAAGATAAGAAGCTTAAACGAAGAAGTAAACTCAAGATAAAGATCCCCCGACACCTGTCTACTGTTTTGGCCATAACTGGAGCATACAAACTCGAAATGAGTTGATTCAAGCGGCCACGGAAAGAGAATTCAATTATCTTTAACTTTGGAAAAGGCCACTTGCTGAAAATACCAAAAGTGCACCGCACTTGCCCAAAAACCGGCACACTTTCTGTCTAATCAGCCTTGTTCACTGTTTTGATCATAACTCGGTCATACGAATTCTGTTTTAGTTGATTCAAGCGGCTACGCGAAGAGAATTCAGTTGTCTACAACCTCGCGAAAGACCAAGTGCTGGAAATGCCAAATGTGCAATGCACTTGTAAAAAAGTACAACATATTTTTCCATCAGAACTGAAAAGTCGGGCATTTAATGAAGACAGCATTTACACCTCAAGTGCGTCGCACTTATTTGTAAGTGCGCCGCACTTGGCCCATGAAACAACCTATATAAAGCCCTTTGCCTCTCGTATCTCACACAACTCTTACACACATTCGTTTAGAACCCTTCAAAGGGGTGTTTTTGGTGATAAAGGCCTGAGAACCTTTGATCCAAACCACCTTGATAACACAAATCATCACCACCATTAGAATCAAAGTTCTTGAAGAAGTTGGATAGTCTTGGTTGAAGTTCATCATTGTTCTTAGGTTTTGATCCATCAAAGAAGCATAGTTGTAGTGTTATTTTAAATCTATAAGCGATTGTGACAGAATTGTTCATAGTTTCTGGATTTTGCTTTGAATATAATAAAGTGTTCTTGAGAAATTCTAGTGAAATCACCATACTTTGCTCTTGGAATTGATATGAATCTTGTTACTCTTTTAAATATAATCTTTGTTGAATCCATGATGAATGTTTTAATATATTGTTTTAATAACTTATAAAGGCCAAAAGGAATTTTTTTTTTTTTTATTATTATTAATCAATAATCACTAGTTATATTTATAGGCCAAAAGGATTTATAATTTGTGATAACTCTATCTTCTAAACTTATAAACACTATCCTAAACACTTCAATATCCAAGTGATCATTGCCTAAACAAACATACCTTAATCATTTGATTGAATCATCTTTTAATTGCTTTCGTTATAATATCCGATATATGTAAGATTTGGTTAATTTGATCCATGACAATCTTATTAACCTTAGCACCTTAATTACAAACTGTGAAAACTTCAATTCCCGTGGAACGACTTGGACTTACCTAAAACTATACTATACACGAACAGGTATACTTCCCGAGTGCTGTGTTTTTAGTAAAAATCAGTATTTTTAGTTATTATAAATTTAAAGCTTGGAAAACACACATCATATTCCAAAATGAAATCACCTCTTGGGTTAAAACACTTATCCTCATTAAGCTTAGAAAGAGGTGTGGCTAGCAAATCCGGCTCATTATGTTTAGAAACATAGGAGTCCTTGCTCTCGATGTCCTCAAACACCTCATTAAAAAAGAGGATTTACGTCACTAGAGATGTACTCGTCATCAAATTCAAAAAGAGGGTTCGAATAAATTTTAAAATTTTCCTTTAGAACATCCTCCTCAGAAAGTGACTCGTCATCACTAGAGGTAAAATCATCATTATCATTGAAGAGAGGATTAGAGAAAGTTACGAAATTATCACAAAAAGGCAAATCACTCTCACTGTCATTATCGGATGTATCCTCGGACTCACTTAGGATTGGGACAAGGTCCTTAACACTAGACTTTATGAATTTGTCCAGTTCCTTTTCAGGAATAGTGCTAAGATTCTCATCCCCCATGATGAGAGAGTCCTCAGGATCCTCAATTGGTAAAACAGGTGTGATTGCAATAGACGAAGGAATTTAAGAAATAATTTCATTCAAAGGAATAGTACTCTCCTCGTCATCATCATCATCAAAGCAAATAAAATTGAAACGTCGTGAAGGCTCAGGACTATGAGTACTAAGATTAGCTGTCTGCTCTCGTTGCTGAAGCTCTTTCTCCTTAATGATTAATACTCCTTAATGATTTTATTAATTTCAACACTCATTTTATTAAAATTATCTTAAGCTATCACATCTTTAATTGACAACATTAACTTCTTTAATCGATTTATCATTCTCTTATTACGATAATCTTAATCTGAATTTGATTAATCATACTTCACATTTCGTCTAAATAATGTTGCTTCTGAACCTCCATATCTTGGATACTCATTTCTTGAGGAGGTTGATGATTGATGGTTTTGTTTGTGTGGTTGGTTCAAAACTGGAAAAGTTAGAATTATAGCAAAGATTAGGCTCATAGAAGTTCTGATTCCTTGGTTGACACTAAAAATTTTCATGAGGACCCCCACAGTTTTCACAACAAAGATATTATTGTGGAAAACTCGATAAATTTTGTGGATAATAATTATCACCAAAGTTTTGATTATAGCTCGGTTCCGGCTCATAGACAAGCAGGAACCATGGTGGACAATCATAACCATAGTGAGAATCATTCCCACATAACTCGTACGAGTATGTCTCGACATGGTGCTGTGGTGGTTGGTAAGAAAAATCAGGAGGATTATCGAAATAATTCGGATTTGAATCATAAATTAATGAATTTCCGGCTCTTGAGTTGCAAAATGAACAAAATCCTTCTCTAAGATTATATCCACACCTTTCACAAGTACACGTCGACAACGTAAACCATTTATCGGATCTCCACACCCAAAACAACTATGTTGGTTGAGCAAAGACATAAGAAAGAATTAAACGAAATTTAGAGGGGACTTGAGATAAAATAAGAATTAAACGGATAAGAGGGTAAAGAAGAATATTTTTAGATTTTTAAAATAATACATAAGAAAAATAAATTAAAGAAAGAAAAATATTTTTTTGTAACCGATAATCAAAGGTACGCGGTAGCTCTCTAGAAAATGCACAAAGAAGCGGATGAGCGGGTAAGCGTGAAGCATTTCAAAAACCTTCTCCTTTCTGGTTGAAGTTCATAGGATCAACCCTCCTTATACCTCTTTTATAGTTTGTTAATCTAAAGGTGAGCCGATTTAACAATTGACAACACGGTTTTTTTTTTTGGGTTTTTTAATTTTTCTGGTATTTTAAATACTTATGGAAAAGTATTTTTTATGTTTTAATAAATCTACAAAAATAAATCGAGAAAGATAAAATATTTTTTGTATTTTTATAATTTTATATAAAGAAAATAAAATTAATCAAGAAATGTAAAATTTATATTCACAAAAAACATGATAACTTCACGGGGAAGGATCTTCAATGCACTAATCTTCAAACTTCAACTCGATAATCATAACACACTTCCCCGGCAACGGCGCCAAAAACTAATTCGAATATTTATAGTCAATATATAAAAATATATATAACTAAATACCAAATAAGTAATAGTATAGAGAGTATCCCGTTTGATATAAAAATTGCTTGAGGACAAACAATATTTTATCTCCTGGATGTCATATCCTGACGAAGAGTGAATTGAAAATTTTGTTTCGGTTTGTGATCGCGTACTTGAATAATCGATATTTTAGATTTTGAGTTCTAAACCTAATAACGCAAAGGGAAAGCACATAAAGGTAAGCTAAACTAGAAATTGAGGCAACTTAAAAAACTAACGATATTTAAAACAAATTAACTAATTAATTAATTAAAAATGACAAAATAAAACTCTAAAAACTCAAAATGCAAATTTCTAAACTAAAATGCATTAAAATATTTGTTGGGTTTATTAATTTGATGATTACAAAACTACATATGCTTAAATGAAGACGAATGAAACAACAAGGGCTTAATATGACACTTTGGTATTCTACATATGGAAGAATTAAAAGCTAGAAGATTTCCATGAAGATATGCATTGAAAAGTCAAAGATATCAAAGATAGCTTCCTTAGTACTCTAGGTTTTCTTGTAAACCCTATATATAAAGGGTATTAGGCGTCTGGTATAGTGCATCTAGAAACATGTGTGTATCATAGTGTGCTTCCAATGAGAGTCTAGACACAGAAAAACGTGTGTAGACTTATAGTAGTTAGATAGTTAGTTTATTAGTTAATAGATAGTGTAGCCTCAAGGATCGTTGATCCCTGCTACAGGTGGTAACCGTTCTATACTGATCATATATAATTGAGGCTTGGTGAAAACGTATGGTAATAAAACCTTGTTCAAATAACATTGATGTTCTTTATTTAATTCCGGTGTGTATATTGTTATCATTGTTATTGTTAATCCTAGATGAGGTCTAAACAACCTCGAGCTAAACGATCCTATCAGGTGGTATCAGAACATGAACCCCCCCCACCCCCCCCCCCCCCCCCCCCCCCCCCCCCCCCCTCCCCCCCACCCTGGGCTTTGATCTAGGATCTTACAAGGTTGTTTTTAGTCAACTTTATGAAGGTTACAGCAGGTATGATTTTCTGTTTTGGTTCATTATCAAAATCGGTGAAACAAGGGTTTTTGGCAAGCCCTAATTCAACAAGAAAAGGAAATCTTTTATGTGTCCATTCAAGATCAATGTTGTATTGGTTGTTATTGATGTGTGGATAACATTATGGAAGAATGAATATTAGGGTTTCCATAAACCCTAAAAACAAGGTATGAATTTTTATTCTTTAAACATATTTTGAGCTAATTCGGTAAGCAGAAAGAATACACGCCTTCATGGGATTCAAGCAAGAAAAGTTAAGGAGTTTGAAGGCTGTGTCAAAACCTATTTTGAAGCAAGGGTTTAAACAATTGTTAGGGTTTTTGTCCATAAAAAAGGTCCCTTATTCTTCCATATTAAATTGTTGTACTATTTTTTTTATTCGTACCCTTAATAAAGGTTGTGACACAAAAGGTGGATGAGATCAACAAATGGCAACGAAGGTTTGCAACGCAAGAATTCTTTTTATAAACTGATCGATTCCCTTTTGGTATGAGTTTGTGATTAATCTGTTCGTGGGTATATAGAGATGGAAGCGTGTTGTGAATTCAATTTTATTGAACTGCTTCGTGATTATGTTGGGGTAATATTGAAAGTTAATGTTGTTAGTACTGCTTCATGTGTTTAACATTAATACTGCCAACATATATTTTATACTGCCAAGCTTTCTTGTTACTATTGCTGCCAAAGATGACACAAAGTGATAGTTTACTGACACTAAAAAGTGTCACTAAAAGAATGGAAGGAAGGAGAATGATGAATTAGTGACAGCTTTGTGACACTAAAAAGCGTCGTCTGGATACTTAAAAAAAAGGTATCGTTAAACAATGGTTACAAGTTAGTACTGCTAGGGTTGGTGTTTCTACTGCCAAGTTAATGCTGCTAGAAGTGTTACTACTGCTACGTTCGTAAGTTAATGTTGGTTGGTAAGAAAAATCAGGAGGATTATCGAAATAATTCAGATTTGAATCATAAATTAATGAATTTCCGGCTCTTGAGTTGCAAAATGAACAAAATCCTTCTCTAAGATTATATCCACACCTTTCACAAGTACACCTCGACAACGTAAACCATTTATCGGATCTCCACACCCAAAACAACTACGTTGGTTGAGCGAAGACATAAGAAGGAATTAAACGAAATTAAAGGGACGTGAAAATAAGAATTAAACGGATAAGAGGGTAAAGAAGAATATTTATAGATTTTTAAAATAATACATAAGAAAAAGAAATTAAAAAAAGAAAAATATTTTTTGTAACCAATAGTCAAAGGTGCACGGTAGCTCTCTAAAAAACGCACAAAGAAGCGAAGGAGCGGGTAAGCGAGAAGCGTTTCAAAAACCTTCTCCTTTCGGGTTGAAGTTCGTAGGATCAACCCTCCTTATACATCTCTTATAGTTTGTTAATCTAAAGGTGAGCCGATTTAACAATTGACAACACGGTTTATTTTTTTAGGTTTTTTAATTTTTTTGGTATTTTAAAT
Source organism: Tanacetum coccineum (assembly GCA_026074375.1). Lineage (NCBI taxonomy): Eukaryota > Viridiplantae > Streptophyta > Magnoliopsida > Asterales > Asteraceae > Tanacetum > Tanacetum coccineum. The sequence goes on from BQNB010040530.1 coordinate 16,629, forward strand.
ACTTTAGGAAAAGTATTTTTTATGTTTTAATAAATCTACAAAAATAAATCCAGAAAAATAAAATATTTTTGTATTTTTATAATTTTATATAAAAGAGAATAAAATTAATCAAGAAATGTAAAATTTATATTCACAAAAAACATGATAACTTCACGGGGAAGGATCTTCAATGCACTAATCTTCAAACTTCAACTCGATAATCGTAACACACTTCCCCGAAAACGGCGCTAAAAACTAATTTGAATATTTATTGTCAATATATAAAAATATATATAACTAAATACCAAATAAGTAATAGTATAGAGAGTATCCCGTTTGATATAAAAATTGCTTAAGGACAAACAATAATTTATCTCCTGGATGTCGTATCTTGACGAAGCGTGAATTGAAAATCTTGTGTCGGTTTGTGATCGCGTGCTTGAATAATCGATATTTCGGATTTTTAGTTTTAAACCTAATAACGCAAAGGGAAAGCACATAAAGGCACGCTAAACTAGAAATTGAGGCAACTTAAAAAACTAACGATATTTAAAACAAATTAACTAATTAATTAAAAATGACAAAATAAAACTCTAAAAACTCAAAATGCAAATTTCTAAACTAAAATGCATTAAAATATTTGTTGGGTTTATTGATTTGATGATTACAAAACTACATATGCTTAAATGAAGACGAATGAAACAACAAGGGCTTAATATGACACTTTGATATTCTACATATGGAAGAATTAAAAGCTGGAAGATTTCCATGAAGATATGCATTGAAAAGTCAAAGATATCAAAGATAGTCCTTAGTACTCTAGGTTTTCTTGTAAACCCTATATATAAAGGGTATTAGGCATCTGGTATAGTGCATCTAGAAACGTGTGTGTATCATAGTGTGCTTCCAATGAGAGTCTAGACACAAAAAAACGTGTGTAGACTTATAGTAGTTAGATAGTTAGTTTATTGGTTAATAGATAGTGTAGCCTCAAGGATCGTTGATCCCTGTTACAGGTGGTAACCGTTCTATACTGATCATATATAATTAAGGCTTGGTGAAAACGTATGGTAATAAAACATTGTTCAAATAATATTAATGTTTTTTATTTAATTCCGCTGTGTATATTGTTATCATTGTTATTGTTAATCCTAGATGAGGTCTAAACAACCTCGAGCTAAACGATCCTATCAGGTGGTATCAGAGCTATGAGGCTCTTGATCTAGGATCTTACAAGGTTGTTTTTAGTCGACTTTATGAAGGTTACAACAGGTACGATCTTCTGTTTTGGTTCATTGTCAAAATCGGTGAAACAAGGGTTTTTGGCAAGCCCTAATTCGACAAGAAAAGGAAATCTTTTATGTGTCCATTCAAGATCAAGGTTGTATTGGTTGTTATTGATGTGTGGATCACATTATGAAAGAATGAATATTAGGGTTTCCATAAACCCTAAAAACAAGGTACAAATTTTTATTCTTTAAACATATTTTGAGCTAATTCGGTAAGCAGAAAGAATACACGCCTTCATGGGATTCAAGCAAAAAAAGTTAAGGAGATTGAAGGCTGTGTCAAAACCTATTTTGAAGCAAGGGTTTAAACGATTGTTAGGGTTTTTGTCCGTAAAAAAGATCCCTTATTCTTCAATATTAAATCGTTGTACTATTTTTTTATTCGTATCCTTAATAAAGGTTGCGACACAAAAGGTGAATGGGATCAACAAATGGCAACGAAGGTTTGCAACGCAAGAATTCTTTTTATAAACTTATTGATTCCCTTTTGATATGAGTTTGTGATTAATCTGTTCGTGGGTATATAGAGATGGAAGCGTGTTGTGAATTCAATTTTATTGAACTGCTTCGTGATTATGTTGGGGTAATATTGAAAGTTGATGTTGTTAGTACTGCTTCATGTGTTCAACATTAATACTGCCAACATTTACTTTATACTGCCAAGCTTTCTTGTTACTACTGCTGCCAAAGATGACACAAAGTGGTAGTTTACTGACACTAAAAAGTGTCACTAAAAGAATGGAAGGAAGGAAAATGACGAATTAGTGACAGCTTTGTGACACTAAAAAGCGTCATCTAGATACTTAAAAAAAGGTATCCTTAAACAGTGGTTACAAGTTAGTACTGCTCGGGTTGGTGTTTCTACTACCAAGTTAATGCTGCTAGAAGTGTCACTGCTGCTACGTTCGTAAGTTAATGATGTTAGTTTTGAAAGCAGTCATTTAATATTGTTTTGTTCTTAAATGTTAATACTGTTAGTATTGTCCGATGTCGGATGATACACGTTTTTTTAAGACTGCTAGTTAAAAGGATCTCGTACAACACACACACAAGGAAGTTAATACTGCTAGGGTTAGCAGTTACTACTGTTGGACTTAAACCAAGGTTAGTACTGCTAGTATCTTTAATGCTGCTAATAGAAGATGTTTTCTACAAGATGTTGGTTACTACTGCTTGGTTTAAGGGGAAGCTAAAGTTATTGGATTCAGATTCACTTAAATGTTTAAAGGCTCATTTTTTATTTAGATTGTTTGAATTAATTGGTTACGAAGAAGGTTGTTTATTACCTATTTGAAGTTGAAGTGGAATTACTTCGGTTTGTGTTCTTATCATATCTCAAATGGCTTACAACATTTGGAGGTAACTTGTTTGTGCTTTTTTAATGTTGTGACGAAGACTTGACATATCTAGTAAAGGTGTGTGATTTCTCTTATGGTGCTCAATGCTCACATTTGCTATCACTTTGGTTATGTGTCTCATAGAAGATGAGGATTTTTGTCAAGAGATTACGGTCTACTTATATTTCATAAATTTATTTATAAGTTTGACATCACGTGGACAGTACAAGATATAAGACACAAGGTTAGGTTATTCTACTTCTACATCAAGTTCGTTATACTTAGTTTTCTTCATCAGTGATCATTACATAGAGCCTACATAATTTGAAGATTCAAGAGATGGTTAACATATTTTTTAGGGGAAGCTTATTGTTAACATGTTTAACCATCTACATGCACCACTTGAATGCGTTAACCGTATTTTTTTAGGGGAAGGCGCTATTGTTAACCAGATTTACAACACCATCCTACATACACAACACTCTGAGGGAAAAAGTGTTCTACGTTACATCACTACTTACTTATACCACGATCGATAATCAATACTTTGCTAGTTTAATTTCCTACCGACTCAAGATTCCATTTTGTCTTCTATTGTGCTTAATGGTAGACAGAATATGAGTCCATTGGAAGAGCATGGTATAGTAGTTGTGTAATATATGAACGTGTAGATGTTAATGATGCCATACGTCATATACTTCATAAGACCTCCTATTCGATTATTCCAATCCAAAAAGGGAAAAGACTTCTAGCCAAGCGTTTAATTGATTGTGGTCACTTATAATCTGGCTAGCGTGTTGAACCACATGTATCTACGGACTATTCCTTTAAAGCAACAATATAAAAGGAGAAAATAAGCACTATAGAATACCAGCCATTTGTTTCATATTCGATGATAATAACAAACACAATATAATCTTATCAAGTAAAGAACTAACTACGGAAAACTAAAAAGGTGCTTAATACTCACACAGCTTTGGTGTTCTAACATATTGGAAGAATTAAAAGCTAAATCTTTCCATGCAATAATGCATTGAAAAGTCCAAAAATCAAAGAAAGCTACCTTAGTACACTAGTTTCTTATAACCCTATATATAAAGGGGTAATAGGCGTCTGGTATAGTGCATCCAGAAACGGGTGTGTAACATATGTCTATCATTCCGAAGAGTGCTCTTAGACTCCAATGCATCGCCAAAAGTTAGCTTGATGTAGCTGTAAACTTCTAAAGATCTAGCCAAAATAGCTAGTCTATGTGAATTATAATAGTCATAAATTATTGTTAGCCCTCTTCTAAGATTCACCGTTAACGAATCCCTGTCTTTAACATGCTAAAAATACGGTAATACGTTCTTTATTGAAATATTAATATTGACGACACGCTGAGCGCTCCTGGATGAAAAACCATCAACGTATGGTAGTCTCATACTTACATTAGATTAACCGCTTGTCACCCAATAGAGTCTATATCTATTTCATTACTCCAAACTAGAAGTCTTAAAAAGCCCTAAGAGATAGAGTCTAAACACAACCTCGAGCTAAACGATCCTATCAATATTTTTTAAAACACAAAAATTATTTTTTTGAATTTTTAAACTTTTTAAAACTATTTTTTAAACTAAATAGTACTAAAAATTAAATTAAAAATACTAAACTTAATCCTAAAATTTTGAGAAAATTTATAAAAATACTAGACGGAATTCCTAAGGTTTACCAAGAAAAACAGGAGAATAAGCTAAAGCCAATAAGCTGGTAAAAATCAAATAAGCCTAATGAGCTAAAACTAAAGAGAGTATAACAATTAACTGTTGCAAGGTTAAACTGAAAAAGTCCCAAGGACAACTGGTTAAGGCATTGGTGTGTTGAGAGGGAGGTCACAGGTTCGAGTCCTGTGACCTACCTTTTGCAAATAAACACATTTTTTATATTTTTCTTTTTGAAAAAGCTAAAGAATAAGCAAAAGTAAGCACTTTTAATAAATAGACTTAGGACAGAACTTATTAATAAGCTAGGAAAAAGCAATCAAAAGTGACAGCTTTGGTTTTTAAGATTTTGACATAACAAGCTAAAACTATTTGGACTTTTTGACTCAATAAGCAACTAGAAAGCTAATAAACTAAAAACAGATTTGACCCTAGACCTAATAAGCCTAAAGGACTAAAAATAAGAAAATGACATAAGCTGAAAGACAACTAAAATTCATTAAGACAGTGGCCACCAAAACAGATTTAAAGGATTTTTGACAAACTTTTAAGCAAAATAGAGAACTAATAAGCACCTGGTATAAGCTGAAAAGTTAAAATAGATTGAGTTCTAGACTCAAATAACAACATTAAGCTAGATTTAATCAAATAAGTTTAGAAAATAAGCTAGAAAATGAAAATGCAAAGGACAGACTCACAACTTGTTTTTGGCTTTTTGAAGGAAAATGACACTTTTGAAGCTTAATTTTAAGACCCAAAATCTATTCTAACAAACTGAAAGACTTAAAAAAGATTGAAATCATTCCTTAATAAGCTAATTTCAATCAAAATTAAACAAAATCTAATTAGATTCTAAGCACTAATGATCTGCAATCTTAGACCTTAAAGATTAGACCAATAACAAACTTCACTTGACTGACTTTGTTCTTAAAAACTTAAAAGGTTTAAACAACTCAAAATAGATGCACATAGATGCATATGAAAACAATTTTTCTTACAAAAAAAAACCTAGAGGGACCATTTGTGCCAACTCCACAAAACATCATCTGTTTATAAACCCTAACATCTTTTCCTCCCGCTCGTTTCTTGTTTCCCTCCCAAAAACACTCACGGGTTCTCCACCATCCTTTTACCCTGTAAACCCAATTCCCCCATGGATATTCATTTTCCCCCTCCTCCACCACCTTTCCCAGTTACAAATGTGCCAAGTTGGCAATCCCACACCCCCCAAGGCTTAATTCGACAGCCAAGATTGAATTTTGAAGATTGAAGGGCCAAGATTAGAGGTTTAAACCACTCACAAAACAAACACAATCCCTTTTATGTGAGTTCAATGAAGCACAGCAGAAAAGAGGGAAAAAGTACCTAGTTATATTTCATTTTTTGCTATAAATAGCTTGTAAAGCCATTTTGGCTACCATTCATTTTTTAAATTTTCCGTATTACTTATGTTCGTTATAAAAAAGTTAAAAAAGTATTTTATAAAGTTGTTTTTAAGTTAATTGTCTTTTATGCAATTGTAAATTCCTCATTTTTTAATGAAAAATTATAAGCTCTTATTTACTCAATAAGCTCTCAATAAGCTCATTAGAGCTGATTTCTTTTAAAAGCTTCCAATTCAGTGTTAAACTTGTTCTAAGCCCTTACATAAGTTTCATTTTGAATTCATTCATAAAAGTCCAATTGAGTTCATTTTTTGAAGCAATTTGGAGAAATAAGCTAATTAAAGCTTATTGAGCTTATTGCACAGGGTTTAGAGGCTAAGGAGCCCATTAGGACAGGTTTTTAGCTTAAGTTTTTAGGGTTTAGAGACACAAAAAAGGGTGTTTGCATGGGTTAAGGTATTTGGGTTAACTTTAGCTTAAGTTTTTAAGCAATTGTAAGCTGTTTTTAGAAAGTTTTTAGTTTTAAAATAGTTTTCTAAAGTTTTTAAAACTGAGTTCAAAACTGTGAGGTTTTTAAGAAACCCACAAGTGCTTATTTGATTAAGCACTTGTAGGTTTGAGTTTAAGTGGCAAAAAGAGTTTGTTTTGTGTGTCTAAAAGAGCTGTCCAAATAGCTTTGGTCCTTTGACTTTGTGAGTCAAAAACCACCAAGCCATTTTGGTCACAGTTTCTAAAAACCCAAAAGTCCTTTTTCACTTACAAAATTCAGCAAGTTAAATTGAGTTTTAGAGGCTAAAAATTGGTGCACAAACCCTCTTCATAGGGTACTCAATCTGTTTTAACTTATTTGTGTGTTTAGAGCTTATTTGACAGCTTAAAATAAGCTGTCAAATAAGCCCTTGAGATTTGCCTTAAAGCTCCCCTGGTGCAAAGGGGAGACTTTAGGCTTATTTATCTCAGCCATTAAGAGCTCTAAAGCCCAAGTCTTTGGCTTATTTTAAAAGCTTATAGGCCCTTGTATAAGCCCTCAAAGTTTCAGACCTTGAAGAGCTTATTTGATGGCTTTTTTTTGAGTCCAAACCTTGCATTTGACTGTGTGTGAGTACTTTAGGCTGAGGGATTGCTTATTTTTTTGATTTTAGCTTATTTAGCTTATTCCATAAGTTCAAATTGTTTTCTAATAGCATTTTAGGTTAGTTTAAAGAGTTGTTTAGCTTATTTACTCTTTTTTTAGCTTATTAGCCCAAGTCTTAAGCACTTTAGCCTTTTAAGCTAACTTTAAGCTTTTCTGTCATAATAAGCTTCCCACAGCTTATTAGGCCTTAAGCGTTGAAAGTGCTTTCATTAATGTTGTAGAGAATAAGCCCTTTAGCAACTTTCATGTTTTAAGTTTTTGCTAAATCTCACTTTTTAATAAGCTAAAAAATAAGCCATGTCGCAAGGTCTGTTTTGTACATTGCCCATAGTTTAGGGTTACCCGTTTTCATACAAGTGTAAATTCATAATAATTTGCCCGCCTACCCTTTACTTTGGTTTCTTACACTTTCTACCCTAGACTTTTCGAAAAATAAAAAAGGGGGAAAGACAAGAGGCCCGGGTGAGCAAGACTCGAACCCGGAAAAAAAAACCCCCTAAAAAAAAAAAAAAGTAAAAAAAATCTAAGACCTCTCGATACAAACCCCCATTATAACACCACTCTTACCACAGCGCCTTGGGTCTTTTTCGTTAAAAGACTCAAGGCACTGGTATTTATGCACATTATTGGCTTTAAGCCTAATAACTGTACACATATTTACGGGCTTATTGCATAAGCTGATTGGTGTTTCTTATTTTTCGTAGGTACTTTATAGAGTAAAGTATTTTTTGTAAATTTTTCAGAATTTTTAGTAATCGTTTAATATTTTTTATAATTTAATTTAGTTAAAAGTTTATTTAATTCATAAAAAATACAAAAATTATCAAAAAAATATTTTGCTTTTTTAGAAAATTTTCTTTTATCATCTAGTTTGTAGGAAAAATATAAAATTTTTCGTAGGGTCATTTTTATAACTTTCCCTCTTTTAAAGAACGGGTCCGGGTACGGGATTTTGTTTTGACTCGTTTTTGGGTCAAACGAACTCCGTTTTCGTCTAGACTTATTCATTCATCGTTATTTTGAACCCTAGAGTAGTTTTAGAAGCATAATTTCTTCGTAAGTTTATTTTTAAAGATTTTAGGTTTTCCCCCTTTTGTTCGGGATTCGGGCCCTCGTTTTCTAGTTTAATTTCATAATTTCTAGGTTTTTCTTAAACGTTTTTATTCGTTATTGTTTAATTTGACTTTTTCACTCTCCCAAATCAATTCTCTCATTCCCACTCAATCTTCGAACCGTATCGCTTTCCATTCCCCAGCCTTCGTTGGGCTAAACTACCCGGAACCATCTATACTACCTCTCGGTTTTATTGATTGTTGGTTTTTACACTTATTTATATATTTTATATTTTATTATATATTATATATATTTACGGTGTGAATATCGCCAATCAGGAACCAACAAGTTCACCGGAAGTTATTATGATAATACCTCAATTGAGAATATTATATTTTGGTATTTTTACCAATTTGTGAATTTTATTTCTTTTTTCTTTTTTTTATGGACAATGTTTTATATTTTTGGTTTTTCTTTTGTTTTTATATGATAATTATACTAAATAAAAGAAAATGAAAAATATTTTTGTACTTTTTATATTTTTTTTGAAGAAAATATTCACAGATTCAAACACAAATTGTCAAACGTAACGATAATCGTTTTCACAGCCTCCCCGGCAGCGGCGCCAAAAATTGATTCGATGATAATATATATATATATATATAATATATAAGCAAACACTCAACCAATTACCTTTACACAAGGAATGGTCAAAAGTTCACCAAAATAAAATATATATGTAACCGGAAGTGTGATTTCCCGGGTCGTTTAGTCCCAACGAGGCTTAAATGGAAAATCGAAAGACGGATTAATGATTGGTGTTTGAATATAACAAGGTTATGATGGGTTTTCTATTTCTACCAATGAAATATGCAAAAACGATTAAATAAAACCTAAAAACGAAAGCTATATAACTTAAAACCTAAAACTGGCACGAAAAACGAGGGCTAAAAACCTAAATTTTGCAAATTAAACCCTAGAACAAATTTAAAAGCTAAAATAGATTCTAAATGACAAATAACGAAGTTTAAAAAAAACTAGACTAAAAACGGAGGTCGTTTGACCCAAAAACGAGTCAAGACAAGAACGGGGTCAAAACCCGTTCTTTAAAAATAAAATTTTTGAAAAATTAACCTTACAGAAACTTTTATATTTTTCCTACAAAGTATATGAAAAAAGAAAATTTTTAAAAAAAAGTTTATATTTTTCTGATTAATATTTTATTTTTTATGATTTTTTAAAGTTTAAAATGAAAATAAATTATAACAAAATGCTAAAAGTTTATAAAAAAAACTGAAAAATTTACACAAAATAGCTAAAGTGACAAGGGTTCTAGGAAAAATGAGCTAGATCTCACAGCTTATCAAATAAGCTGTCAAATAAGTTGTCACAACTTATAAGCTTATTGGGCCAAAGTTCCATTTATTAATTGATTGTGCAAAGATAACAGGTGAAAAGTCCAAGGCAGATGGTAAGTGCGTGTGTGGTATTTGAGCGGGAGGTCGCAGGTTTTGAAGTCCTGGGCCTTTCTTTTTGGAAAACCTTTTTTTTTTGCAAAAATGTAAAACAAGGAAGAATACACAACTTTAAAAGAAGCACTTTTTTACAAACTCAAAAATAAGCTGGGAAAATAAGCTGGAAAGAGGTGACAGTTATGGCTATTTTAAGACTAAGAACTAAAGGGCAAACCGTTATGCTATTTAAGGAAAAATAAGCTAGTGAAAATGAAAAATAAGCAAGAACATATCATCTACTATACCTACAACAAGAATGCAACAAGAATAAGCTAAGGAAAGTAGGAGCATATAAATCTAGAAAATAAGCCAAGGGAAAAGAGCAGATTATTGTACTAAGGCTAAGGCTAATTAAACTTTTAAGCTATTGGGAGCAAAATAAGCTAAGCAAAAAGCAAGATAATACAAAAAAAGATGGCTATCTTAACCTAATAAGCATCTATCAACAAAAATAAGTACAAATTATAAGAAAAATAAGCAGAAAAAGCAATTAAGCCAAAGGATCTAACTGCATACAAACAGGCCTAAGGGCTCATTTTGGGACCTATTTTAAGTACTCTAAAGGGATCCTAGGAGCTAAGATAACAGACTTTATAGAACAGCTTATTAGCTTTCTAGAAAAGCCAAGATACTATAATTTATAGAACAAATAAGCCAAGAAAAGAGGGTGCAAAGAAACTGGTTTGCACCAGGGGAGTTTTTTTATAGTTTTACAAAAAAGCTCAATAAAGCATCACACACCACAAATAAGCTTCAACACACTCACAATTATACTATGAAAAAGACCGTTATCGAACAGAGTGGCTGAGTTTATAGACTACACGAGGAGAGCTTGTGCTCCAAAACTTATCAAACATATCAAAAAAAACGCGAGAGATTCTAAACAATACTTTGCATTGACTAGTTCGCGAAAAGTGCAGTGTCTTTACTACACACCAATATACATACGTCGTTCTACATACAAGTTCAACAAAGTGCTCACCAAATGGGACTAATTCTACTGCATTGAACACAAAGAAAAGACACAAAAACTAGACTCCAAGCTGGTTTAAACAATCTTTCTCAATAAGCACTATCAACACGGCTTTGGTCCAACAGTTTTTTAAAGACAACACAAAAAAAAACTTAAAACAACTTTAGAACTTAAAATCTTGGAGAAATCTCTTAAAAACAGCTTAATAAAGGTGGTCAAAAGAGACCAAGTGGCCCAAAGTGGGTTTTTACCCACTTTTACCCACTTTACACTCTTGACCCAAACACCCCCTTAAAAGGGTTTAGCATATTTTAAACTGTAAAAACACTGAATTAAGCCAAGAATTCTTAATAACTAGGTGATCCCCAAGCACAATAAACATAAGAAAGCTAAATTAAACAGACTTTAAGCCATGAAACAAGCATGAACCCAAAATTAACGTGTGAAAAAAAAAAAGAAAGAAAAAAATGACAATTTTTGCGTAACTTAGAATCGTCCATCATAAAAAGTTAACAATGGCTGTCAAATTTAAAAACAACAGAATTTTAAGACACTTGGGGATTCGGGGGGTTTTTATAAAAAACTAATAACAAAAAATAAAATATAAACTAACTACTCCACCTCCCCTCTCACCCCATCATTTCTTTGTTCTCTTTTTCTTTTATACAAGCTGAGTCATCCACGCTTGGAATGTTAGTTGAGTTTGTTTTGCTGAAGAAAAACTAAGCCAATCTTCACCCTTCAATTTACCTTTGTTTCCAAACCTTAGATCTCAAACCCTTTGATTGATTCGCACCCATTTGAGCTGATTGCCACTTGGCGTGGCTCATGTGATGGGGGGGGGGGAAGTTTTTAACCATTGGTGATATTGGGGTGCAGGGTAACGAGGATGAAAGGGTAAAAGAATGTACAGTACTTAGGTTTTGGAGTGAAGCGGGAAAGGGTTTTTTTTATAAAAAGTGATGGGATAAGCAGGGTAGGATTTGGTGGTTGTACACAAACAGCCCCTCAACTCATTAATACTTATTGCAATTATGGTCCTTGTGGTGATATAACATTAGAGAAGTGGCAGGATTGGCCCTCAAAGGTTATATGTGGGTTTGCATTTTTCGTCCTTTTGGTAATACAAGGTTGAGGGTTATTGTCAGAAATGGCCCCCATCTAAAGCCTAGTAACTCGAATTGCCAAACTTAGTCCCATTTAAAACAAGTTAAGAAAGCGGGTTGGCAGAAATAAGCCCCCACTACTTTATGATTTACGCGCTAAATCTTGCAAAAATACAGCCCTTCGTCTTTGTGGTTCATTGTAACATATAACTTTAGGAATTGGCAATTATGATCCCTCAATATATAGTTTCTTCTCTTTTGACTTCCTTACGTGACTTTGACTTTGTGGGTTGACTTGACATGTTGGCTTCGATTTGGCTTCTCTTTTTCACACTTTTTTCATTCCCATGCTCAATTTTGCGTTTGGCTTGTTTTTCGTCTTTTCTTTTATTCTGAAATCCGTTTCCTGCATCAACACAAATGCAATAAACAAACATATATTTGTAGTTTTTTTGTCTCTGTTTTTGGACTATTTAAGTCGTTTATTTTTATGGAAAAAGAATGCGTGTAATTAAGCACATACCAGTCATACAACCTTCCAAATCCACCACCTAGATTCTATCTATTTGTGTACAACTCCGTTTTGAATGACAACACCGTTATGAAAGTAATCTAAACCACATGAAACACTAATGCCTATCTTCACTAGATGGACACAATAAAAAACAAACAACCTTGTACACATTTTCCCTATTATCAATTTGTTATCAAAACTTTTTACCCTGCGATATTGAAATCTCCACAAAAGAAGAAAGTCTACATTGGTGTGTACCGAAATCGACACTACCAATATTATCATCACCTACACCGGATGCAAGGTACATACTGCTGGGGATATCATTTCCAAATATCTTATCAAAAAAGCTTCACCAAAATAAAGTTGCAGCAGGTATACAACACAAAGTGAACTTCATTTTCAGAAGCAAGTAAATCAAACAGAGGAAAAACAGAACTTATGGAATAAGAACTTTAATTGTCTCCTCACTGATGCTGCAATAAGCATACAAAAGCTATTTATATAGCTGTATTTTAACAGTAGTTAAGTCCTTGTATTTTAGCTATCTATAAGTTCAGATTAATTAATAGATTGTTAGCTATCTCGGGTATCATAGTTTTAGTATAAATAGCTTAGTTGGTAGCTTCCATTTCATTCAGTTGTAAGAAACTCATTCTCTCTCAATGAATCATTTCATACATTGCCAATATGGTATACAATAGCTGACCTTAAAGGTCCCCCCCTCTGCAACAACCACAAAAACCATCATAACAAACCACTGTTGACCACCATCACAACTGAATTTCCCGCCAAAAATCTGCCATTGTTAACCTTCAAAAATCACTCAAAACACCATCAAAAATCATCAAATTCTTCATAGAATCCATTAAAACACAACAATCAATCAAACAATCAACGTTTACTCAATTCAAAATCCACAAATCATAGCAGTTTCTTCACAAACAAACACAAATCAAGACAACAATGAAGATACCACTTCAGTCAACCATCCACTCTTTCTACACCAAAATGATCATCCAGGCCTTATTCTAATCTCTAAAAAGCTTACAAGATCATAAAATTACAGTTCATGGAGAAGATCCTTGATGATAGCACTTAATGCCAAAAACAAACTCAAAATTCTCACCAATGACTAACCTGAACCTGATTCTGATTCACCTCTAAGGGCTCTATGGGAAAGAAACAATGACGTGATCATATCTTGGATCTTGAATACAGTTAGTGATCAGATCAGTAACAATTTGAGTTTTGTTTATTCTGCATCTGCATTATGGTTAGAACTTTAAGAACACTACTCTCAATTAGATGGTCATAGAATCTATCAATTGACCAATAAATCACCCAATTGAAGCAAGCTAACTGTTCTATTGAGATGTACTATCAGAAGTTGAAAGGATTGTGAGATGAAATTGATGCTTTAGAAGCCCCCTACATGTACTGCATATCGTGTTATGTAAATGTAGAATCAATGAGCAAGGGAAAGGAAGGAAAAGTTTGTTGCAATTCTTTTGATGGGTTTAGATGATGTTTTGCAAATGGAAGAGTCTATCCTTGTTAAGGCAACCTCTACCAAATGCTACAAGCTTATGTCATGATGAACAAGAGGAAAACAAAGAGAAACAAACATCCAAAATTTTCACCACCAGCAATGATGTCTCCTTCAACAACTCAAGATAACCCTACCGCATCAACACAGTTGGTTCCAAACACTAGGCAATTCAGACCTAACCCTCACCCAAACACTCAGAAAGAAGCAATTTTTAAATCCTGGTGTTTATTTTGCAATTGTCAAAAAGAGGGTCATTATCAAAGTGAATGTTATCATATAGTTGGCTATTTAGTAGGTTACCCTTTACATGGTAAAGTGGGTCTAAAACATCAAGGAAATAGGTCAAACAGTGGTTCCAACAGGACAAGTAATTTTAGGCCATGATCTGTCAATATGGTGAGTACTCAAGGTTCAAGGCAAGATGGTGTTTCTATAAATGAGTGCAATACAAGTGAAACACAAGCTGGGGATGCAGTCTTTGCCAAAATGGATTCTCTTAAGAATCAGCTCAACCAAGTCATGATGATGCTGCAAAACCCTCAAGGTCATGGATCCTAAACTCCTTAGCTGCAGTAGATTATTTGTTTCATATGCTATTCATGGTCTCATTGTTAAGGATGCTTAGTAGTAGATAGTGAGCACCTCGATCAACATTTTCAATCAGAGGACTTTGGAAAGGTCCTTATCACTCATGTTTAACATAATTTACCTCACAATACCAATCATTATTCAATACCAATAGACATACTGTTACTGTCATCTACTTGGCTCTACACAGAAGCTGGTAAAGAGTGCCCATCTCATCCTAACGACACTGCTTGCGAGTCACTGACATCAATCCCCACATCCTTTTGCCTACAATCTTGTATAGAGATCCAATACTCTCCCACACTAACTCGCCCATCACGCACTGACTGATTCTATGCGACTACTCACATTATGATATACTCTTTCGAGGCAGCAACGCCACAACCTTAGTACTAGCGCCCACACTTGCAGAGAGATGAGTCATGACATCTTGCAATGCGGAGTACCACTACATCATTCACGCTCACGAAATCACCATTTAAAGAACAAACATGCGGATCACTTCTACACATTTCCCCTACGCTCTCTTCTACTAACAGGCGTTGCTGTTACATCCTCTCATTCAATAGCCGACATACCAAATATATCTCTACCGCATAGTAGTGAAAGCGCTGGAGATGAACTATGAGAATCATCCCTACTATGCTCACTTAGTTCTTCATAGTAGATCTACATATACACAACTCACAAACCACAGATCACTTACTACGCTTAATGTCTCTTATATCAAAACTCACACTAGGAGTATCTACGAAGTTACAATTGTACACGTCTAACAGATATGACCACTCTATCTCACAAGGCAAAACTAGTCTTACACCTAGATTCCTATATCAGACGACTGGTGATATATTCACTGACTATCTACACTTAACTTCTATCATCACATTCTTACAGATTCAACTGTTGACAGTTACTGTGCGTCACTAAAACATACTTGCAATTTAACTAATACAAATACTCTCTACTATCACCATAGAGCAGGGATATAAGTATATACTACAACACTGACTAACTGTACGGCTCATGCACGTCATTTGAAGTTCCGCGCGCGTGCACTCGAAACCTATTTTAGAGACGTTAGATAACACAGACCCCTCAACTAAAATATACTAGATAAATGACACAATCATATGGAAATATATATACATTATATATCTTAATTTCAGTTTTCACGTTAGATAGAAGCTCAGACTCATGGCATGAGCGGATCTTGTACATAAGGGATCTTTATAATCTCATCTAAGTACATGTGATACATGGACATAACGACAGTGCGATCTTCAGTGACATTATGCAGAGTCTTCTATCAGTATCTAATCAGAGGTACAGCGTTGCAGTACAGACGCACATCTTAAATAACTTGAAGTGCGACTTTTATTGACACGTGATGTTTATATCTATCGATCTAGATTACATACTGTTGGTGATAGACATACATTATTATAGTCACGATTGAGTCTGATTGTGTACTTCATGTCTATTTGGTGTATGTGTGTGTGTGACTACTTATCTACACACGGAGAATATCTCATATATAGTCAGGTCGTAGACTGTATTAGTTTGTAGGATTATTACTTATTCTACTAATATTCATCTTGTATATCTTTCATTACATCTGTACTTAGTACTATAGTGTTGGGTTTTATTATTTTATTTACAGTACATAATTGACAATAGGTAAGGCAGTGGAGTACACAACTTTTAGAGAGTACATTGTGGGACGTTATATTATAATACATTATCTTATGATCTGGGAGGGGATTCTTGACATTGGAGGGGAGTGATATTTAATCTACTACGCAAGAAGGGCAATCTCTTCGTTCTCATAGCACGATTTTTTTAAGAACTGGACAATGATTGGAGCTGAATATATCTAGAGAGAGGAATTCTTATGAATATCACTCAGGGAGTGCGCGACCTCATATGTAGTGCAGAAGGTGACACAGGATGGGAGAGGATTTTATTCAGGGAACTATCGATCATAGATTACATTGTATTACATATGATGATGAGGACTATTATAGTGAATACTTGCGAGCATGGAGGAGAAGCGCACACGTGTATATCGTTGCTCTACATAGACAGGCGATATAACTATAATTCTAGTGGAGTGAACTACAATGTGTGACTTCACAATCTGGAAAATAACACATCTATGTCTTCTCTACACAACTTAGTGATGTAGTCTCTCTAATGTTAGACTTGTCTCTCGGACAAGGCGTAGCAAATAGCGTAGATGACAACGTATATGAAGAACTAGGTATACATTTCTGGACATTAGATGAATTCACTATGACAACATACATCTCTTGATGAAACATTATTTGATATTCTATAATGTATGGTGTATTAGCATACTTCATTATGGACTGATCTCAAGTAATAGGTGCAGACACACAATACTTTGGACATTTCATTGCAGGGAAATAGAATGTTAATGAAACACACGTTTCATAGTGTGTATGGACGAGATATGATGAAGGAGTAATACAATATTATGTTATTAATAAAATATAGTAAATGTAGTAAAGTATGTAATTAGAAGATATGTGTAATATAATAGAGAGTTAATAGTAAATGGTTATGAATATGTAATTTAGTTATTTAGAATTAATTAGATTATGTGGGAATGATAGTGTTAATGAGGAGGGGTTAAGAATGGTGGTGAATTTATATATATAATATTGGTTAGGTTGGTATTGTTATTGATGTGTGGTGAAAATATAAGGGATGGTGTGATTAGAAAGGATGTTTGTTTTAGGTTAATTATGAGTGGGTTAGATTGATGAGAATTTTGGGTTGTTTTGAGTGGTTTTGGTTTTGGAGGGATAGTTGGATTTGATATAGGTGTGGAGTAGTATGTGATAAAATTTGGTTAATAAAGTTGTGGGGAGTTTGGGGGGGGTTGGTGTTTTGTGTTTGAGTTTGGGGGGGTTTAGGTGTTTGATTTGGGGGGGGATATTGTTATTTTACAATTATGGTTGGTTTGGTTGTACGTATATATGTTTATGGTTGTAATGGAGTTGGGAGTTTAGGGAAGGTCAGTGAAGGGGTTGGAGGGAGGAGTTATTATGTGGAAGGTTATTATGAGAGTGTATTATTGGGGAAGGGGGAGGATGGGGGTGATGTTGGTGTGGGGGTATGGATTGGGAAGTGGGGAGTATTGTATGTAGAGGAAGAAGTTATATGGAGTATTTGGTTGTTGGGAAGGGTGGGGAGGTTATTGATTATTGTGGGGATATGATTAGAATTAAGGGAGTATGGTGTATTGTGGGGGGATAGTATTGATTGGAAGGTGTAATGAAGGGAAATAGTGTGATATTTTGGGGAGATTGGAGAGGTGGAGGGGTTGAGTGGGGGTGTGTGGGCGGGGTTGTGATTATTGGATTATAGGTAGATTGTATGATTTGTATTTGATGATTGAAGGTTGGTGATTTGTGAGTAAGGTTTGAGGGTATGGTGGTGAGGTGGTTGGTGGTGATATTGTATATTGGGTGGGGTATGGTATTATTTGTTTGGTAGAAAGTTGTTGTAATGTGGGATTGTGATGATGGTTTTGGTGTTAGGATTTGTATTTAAGAGTAAATTTGTTGAATTAGGTAATTATATGTTGTTTAATAGAATTGTGAAGGAGTTAGTTTAGTTAAGTTGGGGTGGGATTGAGGTGTTTAAGATAATGATGATGGGTTTGAGGAGGTGATGAGGATGTATGTGTAGAGTGAAATTGTAAGAGTGTTGAAGGATATGAGATGAGGATTGAAGTATATTGTTGATGTGTATGATAGAGTGGAATGGAATTGGAGTGGTAATTTGTATATGAAGGATGGAGTTTAGTATGGAATTTGGGGTTTGGTTGGGGGAATTGGGGAATTATCAAGAGTATCTATTACTGGTTTTGGTATTTTTCTAGCAATACTCAATATCTTGGCAACCAAGGAAACACCCTTTAATTTCCTAGATCCTCAACTGAAGCATTCATATAAGAGTTAATAAATTAATAGTCTTATTATTTCTTTTTAGAAGTCACATGCCTTATCTCTCTACTCAAAGATCTCATCATATTGTTATACACTAACAGGATCTTTGGTGACAATATTTCCACATTTTCACATGCTTGTCCCAATCAGTTCAACATGCAAGAACCAAACACATTGAGTATTTATGTCATTTGTGAGGATAAAATCAAGGCTGGGCCAATTCCAAGGTTTCTTATGTCCCTACTAAGGCCCAAGCAGGTGACATTTTCACTAAAGCCCTTACAAACATATCCCTACAGACCGTGTTTATCCAAGCTGCAATGAGTGGGATCCTACACTCGCCGAGCTTATGGGGGGATGCTGGTATACAACACAAAATGAACTTCATTTCCAGAAGCAGAGTAATCAAAACAGAGGAAGAACAGAGCTTATGAAAGAAGACTTATATTTCTCCTCACTGCAATAAGCATCAAAGCTATTTATATAAGTGTAGTTCAATGTAGTTAAGTCTTGTTCATCTTAGTTAATTAGGGTTTAGTTGTTAGAAATAAGTAGTTTATAGATTATTAAAATATGGTTGTACCTGAAAAAACAAATGCTCAAACAATTAAAATCTGTAAATTCTTTGTAACCTGCAGAAAAACCTATGATTAATCATTAACTCTCAACTATATTTACTTGCTTTCGTAAAGTCTGAACCCCTAAATCTATTTGTATATGTATCAATCCTGCAGAATTTTTATGCTTGGATTAGTTTGACTTATGTCTTTGAATTACAGTTATTTTGATGAGAAATAAGCTTGAAAGTTCGTTAAAGGAAATTTAATTGGAAAATTTCTTGGAGACGATTTGAACAAGTTATCACATGTATCTCTACAATAATGGAGTACACTAGGGAGAACTAGTTTCTTCTAACTTTTTCTTTTCCACTTTATTCATTTTTAAAGGTACTTAAATAGGAACATATGGGATAATATCAACTTAAGTGAGTGGGGGAAATAAGCCTTTAGAAACTATTCCTCATTGCCATATGCTAGTCTCTAAAACGGATGGAATTATAACAAACAAATCATAAAAAGGTAATTTTTAAACCTAAATTTAATTTTTTTTATGACACATACCGACGAAAACCCGATATTAATACGTCTCTGATAGAATGTGTATGCGACTAAGCATAAAACCCTCAAAATTCCACATCCAAAAATGATTGGAGTTCGCCTTTAGATCTAAGGAATTCGGGTCATCCATTATTGATACACCAAAGATTTTAATACCTTTCGCTGTACGAGTTTAAGGATCGTAATTCGTACAAATTTGCTATATCCTTTTACAGGATTGTGTATGTATTATCTAGTCACCTTTTTTGGAACTTGGTATCGTATTAAATTATGATGAGTGTACCAGTAGTATACTTACCTCACATACAGCAACCCTCTAAAACTTCTAGAGTCACAACGCTACACATGACGCGTTAGTCTCCCAGAGTGACCCTTTATATATATCCACAATAAATGAGTCATAGGAGCGCGTCTTGCGTGTGCCACTTCTGCAGAACCATAATCACACAGTAGCTGCGGACACACACACACACACACACACACCAAAATCTCATTATTCTACAACCGACACAACTGTCATCTCTCCTCACTTCTCTAAACCATCACATTAGACAATTAAAGCAACATGAGATGTGCGAGCGTTAGAAACCCAATACAATACTAGAGTGAGACTACATATCACCACGAATTTATTCCCGATCTGATGACAGGTCTCTCACATCCTCACCCCCACCTGCACTCACTGCATCGGATCCTCACACTTCTCCAAGATCACACGACACTCACATACCAGCTCACACATCAAGACAAGACCCTCCGCAGCTCCATCACCTCTTACGATCGTCACTCTCAACTCCGAACTCTAGATTAACAATAGATTATTCCACAACGACACTCGCCTCCTAGCGCACTACTCATTTTGGCGAACATTACACTACACTTCTTAGAACTCTATCACACTATACTAAGAATTCGCGAACCTCGTTAATCACTCGAGCGCAATCAACGCTTAAGTAACTCTCATGACTTACGCCCAGTCCGAGTAACACCATAGCACGATCTACAGCGTCAGCAGAATATCTCTCTAGTACAATCCATAGACACATGACTCTCAACACATTTACACAAACATCTACACACTTTCACATAGCGAGTACACACTATTTCATCGGACCTCTCACACAGAGATCCTGATAGGTTTAGCCTAGATACGCATATATATCTCATTCTGAGCGCATCTGACCTAGATCTTCTAATTTCAATCATATAACTCAAACTGCGCCGAACTAGATATGTATGTCTTTATAGTGATGAGAGATGCAAATAGAGAGCAACACGTGCATATGACAACGTAAGTCCACAGTACGACTCGGCGTCTCATAGTGAGACAGACTCATATTTCTACCACCAACTAACAATTTGAAGAGCGCGACCCTGATACACACACATACACATTGCTTCAGCTCCTCTACAAGCATTGTGCGCTACACATCCCATCGCTGATACATAAAGCATACCAGACACATCGCGCTATATATCTAGAGCCACTCTCATTCTCTCTACAGACATCATCTAACACCAATACTTATACTCTACACACACAATCCATGCCACCGCGAGCCAGCACAAAATTTCGAGAGATCCAGCACTCGAGTAGTGATGTATTATTGTATCGACATAAAACACCATCGACACACGTAAAGTTTATTACTAACACTAATCTTCTCTAAATATGACATCTTAGACACTGCGACGAGGCACCACATCTATACAGATAGCTCTAGACCTATGTTGATCGCAGTATTCTCTCGCCCCGCGAGCCTATGCCGACCTCTAAAGCATATCATTGCGAGAGCGTCACTTTCAAACAAATATGGATTTCTTGGAGATCCAATACACTCTAAGACACTAAAAATCTCCTCACTTATACCATAACAATCGAGCACATTACTACATTATATCTCCTCTACATGACTCTCTCGCATCATCTAAGGATGTCGTCTTGTCGATCGAGATAACGTTCACGCGTATATATCACCACACTTTACTAGAACACAGATCTAGAGAGAACACTGTATCACACCCCCTCCATTACCACTGCTCCGAGCCTCCAATTCTAACTCAAACCCCACACACAGCGTACATAGTGCACTCTCAACCAACACTGCCGTCAACACCGAGACTACTCCACCAATCGTATTATGTACTACTAGATCTTTCCTTCTAAACACTCCACACACGTGGATGCGAATATCTACACATACTATCGGCGGTCTAAGATCCAAGTGAGGAGCTACACTCTCGACTTTATTCTGATCTTCTCGTGCTCTCCCATTAATGTCATACGTTCATATCTAGATCACTTCACCAGCCCCTCCAACGACGAGGTCTTCTATACCTTTGAGGATCCACACATCAGCCTACAACAGCAATGGAGATCATCGCGGTGCGACACAACAACTGCTACGCGTATACTCTACCGCGTTTTGCAACACCTCAGAGACTCTCTGACAACCAATCGCGTATCTAGTATGTTGGTCTCGCTGAGAGAATTAAAGTACACACATCTACACAAGGATAATAGCGGGAGTACTAACATTGACACTCACTCACCGAGGGCATCAATGTGTCTACCTAGAGTAAATTTTTCACATCATATGACACGACGACAACGACTCAACACACAGAGGTGGTACCTGTGATAACAAGACTATCCTACATAGAGTGATTCTCTTAGAGAGAGGCAGTAAGACCGTGAGAGATATCTTCATCCTAGCGAGCATTGTAACAAGCTAGAAGTCTATTGAGATGCTAGTGCGTCACAGAGAGATCTAAGTTTCTAGGCTCTTATGACTCAAAATCTTGATTTGTGAATGTACGAGTGTTCTAGTTGATCCGCATTATGCACTACGGGTTATATCTGTGAATTTGGCTGACTCATGAGGTTAATGTGCTATCAGTGTGTAGTGTCATGTTCGCGTATCTTTCATTAACAACATACATGGTAGTTGATCTGATCTCACACATTCAGTATTTGGTTATATTATATTTCTCGACAAGAATTGGTGGACGTTGCGTCTACAATTACTACACACATGAGAATCTTGCTTTATCATGGAGGGTGATAGACACACGTGTAGTATAGTCACAGATTTGTGTAGGTACTCTGAGATTTTGTGAGTACTTACATAGCGGACACATAATTATAGGGAGTTCATTGGCGGAGTCACACACGTACACATATGTTGGGTTAAAGGTATATATAAATATGAGAGATAGCATGAGTTGATTTCACACATATACAGTCATTATTAACAGAGGCACTTTTACTGCCTTTCACTTTGAGGCTGTCAGACATGTCACAATGACAAGTAATGGATAAATGAATATCTCTTGGTGGAGGGTATCATAATGACCAGGACCATATTGAAATGAATGTTGGTTGGGGGCGGGTGTAGGGAGGGGGCGTGCTGTGCACCACGGACTTCACAGTTTTTATACGTTGATAGTTTGTATTTTGACAGTGATGTGGATGTCATGTTCAGGCGTGTGGTTGATTGAGAGTGATTCATAACTGTGGCACAAGTCTGTAGTTCATGGGGAGTGGATCTTGAGAAGAGAGTGTGAGTCGATATGAAACATTACCTACTAGCTGATGAGACGCGTGGAGTTACAATTGATTTTCATGACATGTAGAATGAGTACTAGATGTGGTGATGTGGAACTAAGGGTACTTCTCATATGATGTATAGTATGATCACAAGGGGACATGCGACATATAAGAATGGAAATATGTGATGACTATTTGTGTGAGGTGTGTATAGTTATAGAAGGAGAGACACAAGATGTATTGTGGGGTTGAGATAATATTAGATGGGCTTGGGAGTTTGGGTGGGTGAGGGGGTAGGAAGGTTTATGGATGGATTTAAAGGAGGGGGTTTGGGGTTTGTGTTAAGGGGTAGGGTGAGTAGGGGTGGTGGTTTGGGGTATGGGAAGGTATGTTTTAATGAGGGGGAGGTGAAGGGGGTATAATGAGTGGTTAAGTGGATGTGTTATGTAATGTGGTAGGGAAGGATGTAGTTAAGGGAAAGGTGTGGGGGGTGAAAGAATTTGTTTGGATATAGTTGGGTTGTGTAGAGGTGGGAAGGGTTTTGGAGGATGTTTTTAGTAAGTAGGGGGAGGGGGAAGTTAGGTTGTGGTTTGTTGGTTTTGAGGGGTTGGAATGGATGTTTAGGTGTTTTAGGTAATGGTATTATATTGGGGGTATTGATTTGTTGGTGGTGTTAATTGGGTGTTGGTTTGATTGGTGGTTGGTTTTATTGGTTGGTGATGTTTGGTGATATTTGTTTGTGGGTGTGTTGGTTGGGGTTGGGTTGTGGTGATTATTAAGAGAGTTAATGTTGGGAAGGGGGAATTTTTTGTGTTTTTTGTATTATTGTTGTGGAGAGATTAAAAGTTTGTATGGTGTTAAGTGTGATTGAAGGAATTTAAGTGGAGAAGTGTGTGGGTGTTATTAAAAGGTGGATGGAAAAGTGTAGTATAATTTTTGTTTGTGGTAGAGTGAAGAGGTGGGGTTTGTAGTTGTGTATTGTTTTAAGTTTTTTGTAGGGATTGTGGAGGTGTTGTAGGGTTGAGGTGTAGGTGTGTGTGTGGAGGGGGGGGTGGTTTTGGATTGGTAGGTATGTTATAGGGTTTTGTAATGTTTTTGTTGTTTTATAGGTGGGAGGTATTGTAGTTTGGATGTTAAAAGTGGTGTTGTGGTGAATGTTAATATTATTGGATTGTATAGGATAAGTATGATTGTGTTATTGGTTTAATATGATTGTTGTGTGGAAGTTTATTGTTTTGTTGGTTGTTGGTGGAATTATGTGGATGATGGTAGTAGGTTAGTGGTATAGTGTGGTGGTAGTTTATTAATGGTTGTAATGGATTGTGGGTTTGGAAATGTATGATGGTTGGGGTAGAATTTGATTGGTGTTTGAGTGTTTGGGTGGAAGTTGATGAAATAGGGTGTGGAAAGGGAGGTGGTGGTGGGGGAGGGGTGGATTGGTAAGGGGGGGTGTGGAGGATTTGTGCCTTTATGTGCTTTTATGTGATTTAGGTGCTATTATCTGCTTTTTGTGCTGCCTTGTGTTCTCTGTATGCTCTTCTGTCCTCTGTTTGTATTTGCTTGTTATGCTCTTCTGTTGCTTTGCTTTTTTGGCTTGTTTCGCCCTTTCCCCTTTTTGTGCCTGATTGTTTTGCTCCTTTTGTGCCTGTAGTGCTTTTCTTCTATGCGTTTTAGATGTGGTTGCCTACTTATTGTGACCTTTCTTATACTATGTGCCTCATTGCTTTTTTCCCTTTGGCGGTGTATGCTTTTTGTCTATGCCTGCTTGTTTGGTCCTTTGCTTCGCTTGTTTGATGTTGATTTATGTGCCCGTTTTCGTTGCTCTTTCTTGTGTAGTATTGTGACTCTGTTCGCTTTGCCGAGGGTCTTGCTGGAACAGTGCCCCTCTAATCCACAAGTAAGGGGGAGCAACTGTATACATCCTCCCAAACCCTCATACCTCGCTTTATGCAGAAATGGGTAATGTTGTGTATTGTTGTTTTGTATTCAGCCACTTTATTCATCAACAAAAAAACAACAAAATGGTGTTACAACAGAAGAATTTGGCCATCCTACATAGATCTAATGTGTTGATCAAGACCTCCATAGCTCGAATAATTCCACTAGAAGGCCAAGGGAGATCACACTTAACTTACTTTTGTATTTAATCGTTCATAAACAATTTCTGTAAGAATTTTGAGTTTTCCATCCATGATTATCTTTATTAATTCTTGCTGTGTTGCGTCTATAAACGGCTAAGCACTTCAAGTGTTGGCCTAATTATGAATCTACTATCGTTATAACGTTTGTTTCCTGTTAGATTATGGTTTTGTTGGATATACTTTGACTATCATGTAACCCTGGGTTTTGGTAGTATTACGGGTGGTTAGATCATGTTAATTCGTTATTAGATTACCAATTAAACATGGGATTAGCAGTGGTACTAGGGTAGGTTTAAAACCTTATCCCTAGTGTATGGATTAACCAAGTTACCGCTTCTATCACTTAATATACTTAAAAAGCATAGGAACTCTTTCAGAGAGGGTTAATAATCTGCATATGTTATTAGACTAGTTCTTAGGATAGTTTGGATTAATCACTATGACCTGGTTGCCCTACCTTCGTGACTTTCGGGGGATTTTGGATCGCAGGAATTATAGGGCAGACTAAAGATATCTATATAGTCTGTCACATTATAACCACTAAATTGAAATCGATGGTGGTAACATTTGTTACAGGGAAAACATAATTACAACGTAATAGAAATGCTATACTAAAAGCAGCTTTCTCTCCCTCATACCTTGACTACTTTACTTGTCTCGCATATTTACTTTCTTGTTTTTTCATAAAATCAACTTAAAACCCCTTTTTAAATGTGACAATTCAAATTAAAACTAATTGACATTTAGCTCTTGGGATGACCTCAGATTTACCATCTCTACACTACTCACGATCGGGTTCTCTTCCCATTAGTGCTAATGTCAGTGAATCGACGATGTATAAAAAAATTAATTACACTTGAAAATAATATTTTATAAAAAAAATACCGCATCAAGTTTTTGGCGCCAACGCAGTCAATGAGTCTAAAAAATAGTATAAAATTGAATTCATGTAATTATTTCCATTACTCTTTCTAACTTCTAAATTCTGCAAGAACATAAGGCGGATAGACATCAATACTCACACCATGGAACAATACTACATGTCAGCGTAGAAAAGCATGCACCGGGCATGGTTAACCAAAAATCGGCGAGGCAATGTAAACAACTGATATAAATAATAAATCATGACGTAGAATTGAGGGGAAGCCACCTCTCCGGGAATAAAAATGAGGATGCCCATGATCATGTTGATCGATTGCTCAACATTGTAAGTTTGTTTAATATTCCTATAGTATCACATGACGCAGTACTACTACGTAAGATCCCGATACACTACTTACAGGATCCTGCTAAAAGGATGGATGGATAGACTAACTCCCAAGAGCGTTATCAACAAACACGCTGGACTCCTTAAAAAACCTTTATCCAAAGGTATTGTCCACCATCTAAGACCGCTAAATGACTTGAAGACATCCACAACTTCAAGAAGGAAAGCGATGAATCATTATACCAAGATTGGGAACGGTTTAATGATTATGCTTAAAATTACCCAACCCAAGACAAAAACACCATGCAAGAAGTTAAACATATTTTATAAAGGGTTGAACACTATGAACCACTAATTGCTTGATTCGCAGGGACTAATTCCTAGGATGACACCAACTCAAGCTCTGACGGCAATACAAACTATGGCTGCCCACTCTCAAAAGTAGCACGATGGGACATCAAGCAGGAATGTTAGCAGCAACAGTAATACTAATGGACTTGCTGTGATTGTAAGTAAACTGGATAACTTGGGACGCCATATGAAGAAGCTAAAAGAAAATGTTCATGCAATCCAAGTTAGATGTTAAATCTGTGAAGGACCTTACCTTGACAAAAAATGTACTCTCAACGAGGAAGTTAATCAGGTGGAAAAGGTCAAGTATGGTGAATTTAGGCGCCCCACTCCTTTCAATGGAAGTATGTGCCAATTTATCTGTATGTCTCTTCTGATACAACACATGTACTAATAATCGGCCACCTTATGGGAGAAGAAGACTAAGCTTAGAAAAGCTTATGAATAAGCATTAGGAAGAATCAGCACGAAAAAGCGCCCAAATGGATGAATGGATTAAGAAACTCCAAGAAAATGCAGAGATTAACACTAGGAACTAGAGCGCCTCTCTTAAAAATCTAGAAACCCAAATCAAGCAATTAACCAAGAAACTCTAGTCTAGGATAACCAATAGAGCTCCAAGCTCGTCTACAGGACAATGCAAGGTGATTAATGTTGATCATGAGACGCCAAATATACCTATCTCTTTAAGTAAGCTTAACATTCTCCATAAAGTATCTTTTCTATCTGATTCTGACTCACATGTAGCTTTAAAATAATGAGGAAAGGATGACCGGTCTATAGTACAAATTACCTCCGTAGGAGCAAAATCCAGGATTTTACACTTCCATGCACTAATGGTGATTTTAACATTTATGCTAATGACCGATTTAGGGGCTAGTGTAAATGTCATGCCTATGGGTATATTTAAATTCTTGAAGCGGACCAACCTTAGGAAAACTAATATGCTTATAAAAATGGCTGATATGACGAAAAAGGCACCATTAGGGATGGTTGAAAACATTATAGTAGGAATTGATAAATTCCTATTCCTTTCTGATTTTGTGATCATCAATAGGACCCCTAATGAAACTATAATCTAGGCCAGACCCTTTCTAGTTACCATTCATGCCAATCCATGTTTTTTTAATAGGGAAATTTCACTTGAGATTGGTAACGATAGGATTATTTTTGACATGGAGAAAAAAGATCATAACTTTATGATCCCTACGGAAAAAAAACCTTATGATGAATTCGATCAGTTATAATGAACTTAATTACCTTCCCGGAAACTCATCTTCGAAATCATTAAAAACATATAATTTGCAGGATAGGCAAGAACAACAGGTTAAAAAGAAATTTAGCCTCGATGAATACATTCATGTCAAACATTTTTGTAAACCTATCGTGCAAACTTACAATGGAAAGGTGAGGATGTGGCCCACCTGTGACCCAGAAAAGAGTAATCAAGACGTAGGGGGACCGAAATCTACAGAAGAACTAGGTCCCGGAAATTAAGAACTTGGAAACTGTAACATGATATTGAAATGAGAAAACATGAAAGGGTAGAACAAATCATTTCCCTGGATTTCTATTAGTCAATATAGAGTATCGTCGTTGAAATGTACTTATTTGGGGACAAAGTTATGCGGACTAGTATAAAGAAAATTCACATGATAACAAGCATAGGCCAAGGGACTACACCTTTAGAGAATGGATGATAGTTAAAGTGGGACACACAAATGTGAATGAATCAGTAAAAAAGGCCATGTTGAAATCTTAGGTCATCGATTATTTCAAAGAGGCATTGGATCCTGACAAAGACCCAAGAGAAAGAAGCTTTGATGATTATAAACGGGTGTTTGACCTTGAAATCGAGCAACTAGCTAATGAATATAAATTAGGAATTAGAAAGAAGGACCATATTCTGGATATGATATGGGAAAATTGTAAGAATATCCAAGGTAAGGCCAAAGAATGGTGGTACGACTATTGGTTAGAAGAGGACGAAAAACTAGAATATAGAGATAAGAAATATGATCCACCTATGGTTCACATAGAAACTTTTGAAGTAACCATATATTCGTTTGATATTGGGAATAGCTTCATTTGTGTTACCGATGAAATAAAAGACACATTGTCTCTGGGAAGAGAGAACGGATCACGATTTAGAAAGATGATCTGACAAGAAATGAACCATCGAAAAGATAATCACGACAAAACGTAGAGTGGGCATGAGTCTAACTTAAAGACTCATTAATAAACAAAAGTCATGCCCAGGAGATAACCCGTCTTTTATTAATAAATCATTTTTTGCATATTAGTTAGTGGCATAAATTGCTTGTTATTGCAGGTTCCAGCCATTACATGAGGCAACTATATTAGACCGTACACACCCATCAATTGTGAGGAATCTATGCAGAATAATAGCAGCAGTTACATTGTAACATACATGGTTACATCGTAACCTAATCAATTATGACGTAAACCTTCTTATGGTTACGCCGTAAACCTATAAACTAAAATTTCAAAATACCATATGATTACGGTTTTAACCACCGGAGTTACGCTGTAACCTCTTTCTAAAAACCTTAAAATAAAGTTTTAAAGCATTGTCAAACCTTGTAAAATCTAAATAAACTTTATATATGGGTAGGTATCTCTAGGAAACCCCTACGAGATTTCACTATCCTAAGATTTAGAATAATAACATAACTATTGGGCCCACCAAGTGGATTAAAAGGCTTTAGTTGCATATGCTAAATGCAATTGTGATTCCTATTTGGAAACAAGTGATTATAGGTTTGTAATCTTTCAATATTTCTCTTTGAACGATTTTATGCTATTAGTTTATTTTAGTGATCACAGGGGAAAATGAGCTTTGCTCAAGATGGAGATTTTCTAGATTTCTCCATCGGCTTATTACATTTCATATGTTCAGAAGCAATGCTCAAGGGAGTTTCTTGTTCAAATTCTACTATTCCTGTTTATTTCATTTCCTTAATGTACAATAGGGACATTGTACAAAACAAGTGGGGGGGAGATGGGAGTAAAATTATCACTTGACCTATTCTTGCCTTTGATTTCAAGTTTTCTTTGAAAATGTGCCGATTCTAAAAATTTTGACATAAGTTTTCATACAAAACTAAATTAATCTTTGCCGAGATGCACATTCCCATTATAATTACTTAGATGATTTCTGTTTTCATCATATTATTCAAAAATTCACCAAAATATTGAGTGTTCCGGTAGTATTGTAGACTTTAGAACTTGGCCTGTACATCATTTTGAGACCTAATTGATTAGCAGAAATAGATAGTTCAAGAAGGCCACACTTAGGAAATCACCCAAATAGCCTATATGTGTGTGTTTATTGACTTGTTACACTGACTTGTCGACCTCCCGTTATAAACCCTTTTGTTGCACTCATTATTAGTGCAAGATACCCCTAGATCACCCTTGTTAAGCCAATATATGTTTTCACCCAATGTTATATGTATCGTTAGACCATTTCTCCTTAACATACCCTGTAGTCTATAGTTATCTTAGTGTTGAAATTTCTGGCTACTTAAGTCCATGGTTCGGGGGAATGAGAACGAAAATTTTATGCATTCGTGGAAGACCAATTAGTTATGATCTATAAAGACCCCCCTATATCATCACTTTCAACATTGTTCATCTTAAGTGGGGGGATGTGCGTATAATATCAAATGCTGCAAGGGCAATAATAAAAAGATACAAACTCCTATAGCATTTGCATGTTTTAAAAAAAAGTAAATGAAGAAAAGAGGGTGCAACTAAAAGCCACCCATGTGCTAAAAGAATGTAAAGATGGTGCAAATTAAGTCATCTAAATAATTATGAAGAATGGAGCTAGTAGCCTATTATTGCACCAAGCCATCTCAATAATTATGAAGAATGGAGCTAGTAGCCTATTATTGAAGATTAGATTTTCGAACTTAGACTCTTGGACCTATGGATGGACAGTAGCTAGTTTTGACAACCTTAGATTGCTTTCCAAGCTTATGATAGAATACACGCTATGACTGTGCAATTGAGCGATCAGCTCGAAAATGAAACACTTAGACCAGTGGAGAGTTGAGTGACTTTTTATCCCCTTTTTGTGAGGTGTTCAGCTTTGATGTTTTCTAGCATAAGTGTTTTTATAGATTCATTTCTTGAAATTATTCTCGAGAAATCTTTTTATGAAATGTTCTAACAGGTTCTACTTGAGGGCAAGCAGAAGTCAAGTGGGGGGATATT
>BQNB010040531.1:0-47339 GCA_026074375.1 Tanacetum coccineum
CGTGTTATCAATCATTGTTATTGTTCATCCTAGATATATAAGATCTAATCAATCTTGAGCTATAAACGATCTTATCAAAAGGGAAGGGAATATTTCCTCCAGAAACTAAATGCCCCTGACCAATATTCTCATTAGTGAGGTTTTCAACATTTGGGGAATCGACTTTATGGGACCATTCCTTTCATCACGAAATAACAAATACATACTCATAGTCGTCGACTACGTTTCTAAATGGGTTGAGGCTGAAGCCCTACCTACTAACAACGCTCGAGTAGTAGTTAAATTCCTTCAGAAATTGTTTTCTAGATTTGGGATCCTAAAAGCTCTAATAAGTGATCCTGGGACACATTTTTATAATTCCCTTCTTGAGAAAACATTAAAAAAATATGGAGTTACACATAGACTTGCTACTCCATATCATCCTCAAACAAGTGATCAAACTGAAAACACTAATCGGGCCATCAAACGTATATTAGAAAGGACCGTAAACGGAAACAAGAAGGAATGGGCAGATAAACTTGATGATGCACTTTAGGCATATAGGACAACTTATAAGGCACCTATTAGAAGCACTCCATTCAGTATTGTTTACGGAAAATCATGCCACATGCCGATTGAAATGGAGCATAAGGCATATTGGTCCCTTAAGAAAATAAACTTAGATTTAGACGCAGCAGGAAAACATAGGTTTCTTTAATTAAACCAATTAGATGAATTAAGAACAGAAGTTTACAAACATTCGCGAGCATATAAAGAAAGGACTAAACGGTGGCATGATGCTAAAATTATGGATAAGGAATTTCGGGAAGGAGAGGAGGTGTTAGTTTTTAATTCAAGATTAAAACTCTTTCCGAGAAAACTAAGAACTAGGTGGTGTGGACCTTACACGATAAGTAAAGTATATCCATATGGGACCGTTGAGGTATGTGGAAAGAATGGAGTCAGGTTTAAGGTTAATGGACATAGGATGAAGAAGTATTATGAGATAGATATGAATGACACAAACGAAACATTGTATTTTGTAAAAACGTAGAGTGGGCATGAGTCTAACTTAAAGACTCGTTAATAAACAAAAGTGATTGTCGGGGGGATAACCCGTCTTTTTATCAATAAATTTCATTTTCCGCATATTAGTTGGTTTGAATGTTTTACTTTGTTATGCAGGTTCTAGCAGCTAGAAGGCAACGTTCGAGACCTACTCGACTCGTAATTTTATGGTAGATTTGCTGATTTAGCAGCAGTTACGGCGTAACGTACAAGGTTACGCCGTAACCTATTCAATTATGACGTAAACCTTATTATGGTTACGCAATAAACTTATAAACTAAAATTTTAAGATACCACATGATTACGGCGTAACCACCAGAGTTACGCCGTAACCTCTTTCTAAAAAACCTTAAAATAAAGTTTTAACGCATTGCTAAACCTTGTATATCTAAATGAACTTTGTGGGTATGTTCTTTGAAAGCCCTCACGAGACTTCACTCATCCACTTAGTCCACCAAGTGGTTTAAAAGGCTTATTGCATATGCTAAATGCAACCGTGATTCCTACGAAAGTGAGTTAGGTTTGTATTTCTTGTACATTTTTCATTGAACGATTTTATGTTGTTAATTTGTTTTAGTGATCACAGGAGAAAATGAGCTTGCTCAAGATGGAGATTTTCTGAATTTCTCCTTCGGCTTATAAAATTTCATATGTTCATAAGCAACGCTCAAGGGAGTTTCTTGTTGTAACATTTCTTAATTTCGGGTCATTTTACGACTCTTATTATTCATCACTATTTATTTTGGTCCGATGCGCCTTTACTTTTAAATTAACTTTTAAGCTAAATCGCGTAGACTAGAAGTAATCATTTAATGTAAACAATCATCCAATAAATGAAGGTTTACATCGACCAAGTAATATATAATTATTGAGAAGATAATTATTAACTTTGCGTATTTTATTTCTATTGGTCACGTAAAGGGTTTACGTTTCGCAATAAAATACATTTGGACACACCTCGGAAATACCTAGACTCAAACCAATACCCACTTTTAAAACCTTAACACAAAAATTAAGTAAATTTTGTGTACATAACTTACTATGGCCGAATATTGGGCACCAAATCCACTAGAAATCCTTAAGGATCTTGCTAAGTACTTGTACAAAATCCCTTTAATTAATATTAGTACTAAGTGTTCCTAGTTAGCTCATTACACAATGGTTAATAACCATTTTGCTCTCCCTTTTTCCCTTGGATACCCGGCTACATACAATGCACATACACAAACCATAAGATTTCCAAATCTTAGGTAACCTTGTACAAATATTGAGTAATTAAAACATGTACTTAGGTGGTTTAGCAAAATACAATGTGAGGCTAACTAAAACCACAAAACCGCCAAGATTAGGGCACGGTTTGGTTAGTTTGAGTGACTAGGAAATGTAACTAGTATCTTGTCTATAAATACACACTCACACTTGACATTTTACACTCTTACAACTCACACTCACTCAAACAATAAACATATATACTCCCTTTCTCTTGTTCGGGCCACGACACGCAAACAAACACCCTCTCAATCCATTCGAACCCAAAATAAATCCTAGGGTATTCATACAAGTCATAATAAGGTTTACGAGCTAAGGTTTGGGTATTTGAATAAGCTTTGAAGCTTTGGTTGGGTCATTTCGATCGTGTGTGCATTTGGGTTGCTTGCCTAGCTCGAAAACAAGCCTTAGGACTCATTGTAAGTCACATTCGAACCCATAACATTTGTATTATACGTGTTTCCTTGTTATCTAGTCGTATAGGTCACGTCCTTATGTGATTAACAAGTTTACATGGACGTGAACGCGCATGGTTCAACCCATGCGTGGCACACGTACATGTATTTTCGTATACTCAACCTCGTGTGGTGTTTGAATGCAAAGAAACGTATGTAATGTGAGTTAATGGCAAGCAAAAGCTTAAACATTTTCGTTAAATGCAAATGTCGACGCCAACATGAACACTAATTTATTTACAAACGAATTTCTCGAAAACCATACGTAAACTTGTCATCTAAACGAAATGGCGTGGCTAGGGAAGGTGTATACAAACTTATTGAACGCTTGCATGTGTTAAACGAACCATAAGGAGGACATATAAACTCAAAGTGTTCGGCTTATGGTTAAACACCATAAACGCGAACCATATGCACTAACAGTGGGCACATTCGTCCACTCTTGGGCCGCGTAGCCCACTAAAGGTTAAGCATGACTTATAGTTAGCTTATCTCAAGATTAAGAGAGATCTCAAGGGCTTATCAAACCCTAACTAAACCCTACAAGAACATTAATAAGTTAATCGGACCCTTAATGGACTAATTGGGCCCGACAGCCTACGTCCGAACCCAAACAGGCCCAATAAGCAAGCTTGGCGGGCCTACAGCTTATTTATAAGCCTTACGAGCTTATTAATAATCCAACGAGCCTATTCATGCTAATATGGACCCTTTGTACCTTTTAAAAACCAAACGGATCCTAAATGGGCTCGTTAGCCCATTATCGTGAACCACGAAACCCATACGCCACGAATAAGCTTGGCAGCTTATTTGTGAGCTTAAAACAGCTTATAAGGCTTATAAAAAACATAAAGAGACCATTAAACCATAATGTGACAAGCCCAAAAGCTTATAATGTCTATCGGACTTGTAATCGGCCTAAAAGCCCATTACCGGATTACATACCAGGCCCAGAGGATCCACAAACACCGCCAGTTCCTCAAGACGAGGATGAGCGTGAGCCTATGTTCGTACAGGCACATGATCCTGACTACGTGCCAGAGCCTATATACCCTGAGTATATACCATTGGAGGATGAGCATGAGTTTCCAGCTGAGGAGCAGCCATTACCTCCTGTTGATTCACCTACTGCTGAGTCACCCGGGTATGTTACTGAGTCGGATCCCGAAGAGGATCCAGAGGAGTACGAGGATGATGAGACAGAGGATGGTCCGGATGACTATCCTATGGACGGGGGAGATGATGGAGATGATGATGACGGCGATTCATCTGGGGATGACGCCGATGATGAGGATGAGGATGATGAGGACGAGGAGGAGGAGCACTTAGCTCTGGCCGACTCTGCTGTTGTTGTACCTGCTGATGAGCCTGTTTCCCCACCTGAGGGAACAGAGCCTGTTATACCACCACCCTCCACTGACATTACTATTGGGGCTAGGATTACGTTCCGCCTCAGGTTTCCATATCTCCTTCCACGAGGCAGAGTTGAGATACTTCTGGTCCATGACTTTACTTTTTTTTTTTTCCCCCATCAACATCACCACCATATCACACTATCAAACCACCCCTTCTACAGGAGAGCCGCCTTGCTAGTGCATGGGCCCACTCTTACACTTTCATCACACCACCTGTGCCATTCCCATTACTACCATCATCTGGGTGTCCAATCCAATCGGAAACTACAGGATTAGCATCTACTCAGGCCCCTTATTGATGCAGTTACTGCAGCAGTTACCTCAACTTTCTTTCTACCACCACTACCACCATCTTTATACATTACACCAACTAATGACGTAGGGGACGACTATTTACCGAGTCCGAGCAGCTACCTTGCATGAGGTGTGGTTTGTCCACTCTAGGCTCCAGATATGAGATCGGGGAGAGTTCTACTGCCAGACCTACCAGAGGTCGAGGGGTAGATTATGGGTTTGTCAGCACCGTAGATGCTGAAGCGAGACGACAGGGGACTAGTGAGGTTGGGTATGGTATTAGGGATACTTGGGTAGATCCGGCAGAGGCAGTTCCTGAGATAGCACCTATGACCGTGGAAGAGGTCAATACTAGGGTCACAGAGCTTGCTGAGCTCCATGAGCATGATACACAGGACTTGTATGCCTTACTAGAGGATGCTCAAGATAGTAGGTCTCGTATATCCCAGCGAGTCGATATGGACTCGCAGCGGGTCGACTTACTTATGGGGGATAGGATGACTCTCTAGGAGACAGTATGGATGGTGGAGGAGGAGGCTTATGCTTCCTGAGAGGCTTGGGCTCACTCGATAGGATTGAGTCAGGTGACCCATCAGGAGCTTCAGACCCACCGTGATCATGTGTATGCACACGAGACCCATATCCAGGCACATCAGACACAGCTACAGCTGCAGGGTACTCTCATTCAGACACATCATCAGGTACATGAGACTCGCTTTCAGATGCAGCAGGCTGAGATAGCAGCGCTTCAAGAGACTGACCGTAGGCGTCAGGCACAGATGGTAGAGACTCTCCGTGTGATGAGAGACATGAGGCGAGAGATGGGCGACATGCAGACCGAGTTGCTAGCACTGCGAGGACAGCGGAGAGCTAGACAGCCAGCACCAGATGCTAGGATTCCAGATCACCAGGATGCTTCAGGGGATGCGGACAGTCACGTCTAGTGGTTTATGTCATTTCGTCTTGCTAGGTCATTGTACAGGCATGTTAAGTATTAGGGGTTTTCCCCGCTAGCATAGCCTTAGATCTTTTGTATCGTATTTTGTGTAATCAGAAACTATTTCATGTAAAAAATTTCTAAGTTATGAATGAAATAGATGTATTATGTTGTACTATATACCTCTCTTGTGTTAACATCACATCTGTAAATTATTATGTACCTTGTTATGATTGTGACCTCACGTGTTGTCTCTTATGATTTAGACGAATCATGGCACCTGCGACAAGACGAGGACCGAATACTACTCCTAACAACACCAACCCAAACAACATAACCCCGGAATCCATCCAAGCTATGATTGATCAAGCCCTTCTGCGAAACTCCAATACATTGGAGTAGAAGCCACAGTTCACACGGGGATAACCGAAGGAATGTGCAAACTGCGCGCCCTTGTTTTTACGCTGACTTCATGAAGTGTCAACCTTTGAACTTCAAGGGGACTGAAGGCGTGGTCGGTTTGACTCAGTGGATTGAAAAGATGGAGTCAGTTTTCAATATCAGTGGTTGTGCTATTGAGAATCAGGTGAAGTTTGCCACCTGCACTCTGTTAGGTGCTGCTTTGACTTGGTGGAATGGTCAGATAAGAACCTTAGGTCCTGAGGCATATGCAATGACTTGGGAAGTACTCAAGAAGAAGATGACTGACAAGTATTGTCCGCAGGGTGAAATCAAGAAACAAAAAATTGAGCTGTGGAACCTAAAGGTCAAGAGGAACGATGTTCCAGCATACACTGAACGTTTCCAAGAGCTAACCCTGATATGTACCAAGTTTGTTGCCAACGAAACCGAGAAGGTTGACGAGTACATCAGTGGACTTCCTGACAACATTTATGGGACGTCATATAATGCCCAAGAACAGACGTTTTCGATGAGACTATTGAGTTGGCCAACGACTTGATGGATCAGAAACTCCGCTCCTACGCAGAAAGGCAGTCTGTCAACAAAAGAAAGGCGGATGATTCATCCAGAAACAACCATGGTCACCAACAACAACCCTTTAAGAGGCACAATGTCGTCAAGGTCAACAATATGGGGACAGGCGAAAAGAAGCCGTATGAGGGATCCTTGCCCAAGTGCACCAAGTGCCATTTTCACTACAATAGCCCGTGCACCCAGAAGTGCCACAAGTGCAACAAAGTAGGGCACTTTGCCCGCGATTGCAGGAATACTAGTAAAATAAATGTTGCTAATACTCAGAAGGGCAATGGGGAAGCTCCCAAAGGGAATGGTTGTTTTGAGTGTGGAGCACCAGGGCATTTCAAGAGAGATTGTCCTAAGTAGAAGAATAAGGATGTAGGGAATGAGAATGCACAAGGCTGGGTGTATGCAGTTGGGAATGCAGAGAAGAGAGGGAATGCAATGGGAAACCCGGACTCTAATATCGTCATGGGTACATTAAACAACCACTATGCATCTATCTTATTCGACACTGGTGCCGATAGAAGCTTTATATCCACTGCATTTAGTTCCCTGATTAACATCACCCCAAATCCATTAGAAAATAGTTATGATGTTGAATTAGCTGATGGGAAAATAGTCGGGATTGACACTATTATATGAGGTTGCACTTTAAATTTCTTAGACCATCCGTTCAACATAGATCTAATGCCCGTAGAAATGGGTAGTTTTTGAAGTCATTTCGGTAGGGTAGGTTAGAAGATGTCACGCCGTGATCGTGTGCGATGAAAAACTTGTTCAAGTTCCATATGGGAATAAAACTTTGACTTTTTGTGGCAACGAAAGTGGCAACGGGAAAGAATCTCGGTTGACAGTTATGTCATGTTCAAAAGCTCAAGAGTACATGGCTAAGGGATGCCAAGTCTTTTTGGCGTAGATATCCACCAAGAAAGAGGAGGACAAGTCAGAAGGAAAACAAATTAAGGACGTACCAATCGTCCGAGACTTTCCTGAAGTGTTTCCCGAGGACTTGTCGGGTCTTCCTCCGGCTCGACCAGTGGAATTTCAGATCGATCTGATTCTAGGAGCCGCGCCCGTAGCTCGAGCACCGTATCGATTGGCTCCATCCGAAATGAAGGAATTATCGGAGCAACTACAAGAGCTTTCCGACAAAGGATTCATAAGACCTAGTTCCTCACCTTGGGGAGCCCCGGTCTTGTTTGTCAAAAAGAAGGATGGGTCATTCAGGATGTGCATTGACTACCGGGAGTTAAATAAGCTGACAGTGAAGAATCGTTATCCACTCCCGAGGATCGACGATCTATTTGATCAACTCCAAGGATCCAACATTTATTCGAAGATAGATCTGAGATCGGGATATCACCAGCTTAGAGTACGAGAGCAAGATATTCCAAAGACGGCATTCCAAACTCGGTATGGTCATTACGAGTTCCAGGTTATGCCATTCGGACTGACAAACGCACCTGCGGTATTCATGGACCTCATGAACAGAGTATGCAAGCCTTACTTGGATAAGTTCGTAATTGTCTTCATCGATGACATACTTATTTATTCAAAGGACAAGAAAGAGCATGAAGAACATCTTAAGGCCATTTTGGAATTGCTTAAGAAGGAGAAGTTGTATGCCAAGTTTTCAAAATGTGAATTTTGGATTCCGAAGGTACAATTTCTCGGGCATGTCATTGATAGCAGAGGCATACACGTGGATCCAGCCAAGATAGAATCTATCAAAGATTGGGCATCTCCTAAGACACCAACGGAGATCCGCCAATTTTTAGGTCTTGCTGGTTACTATCGAAGGTTCATCGAAGGATTTTCGAAGATTGCTAAATCAATGACGAAGCTTACTCAGAAAGGAATCAAGTTTGACTGGGGTGAAAAGGAAGAGAACGCATTTCAGTTGATAAAGCAGAAGTTGTGCAGTGCGCCAACTTTACCTGAAGGAAGCAAAGACTTTGTGGTCTACTGTGATGCGTCACACAAAGGTTTAGGTGCTGTATTGATGCAGAGAGAGAAGGTGATTGCCTATGCTTCTCGACAACTAAAAGTTCACGAGAAGAACTACACCACTCATGATTTAGAACTTGGATCGGTAGTGTTTGCTCTAAAGATATGGAGACATTATCTGTACGGAACCAAATGCACCATGTTCACCGACCATAAAAGTCTACAACACATTCTCGATCAAAAGGAGCTTAACATGAGGCAACGCCGTTGGCTAGAATTGCTGAGTGATTATGATTGTGACATTCGTTATCACCCGGGGAAGGCAAACGTAGTGGCCGATGCATTGAGCCGTAAGGAACGGATTGAGCCATTGCGGGTTCGAGCCTTGGTTATGACTATTGGCTTGGATCTTCCCAAACGAATACTAGAAGCTCAGATCGAGGCCCTGAAACCAGAGAATCTTGAGAATGAAGATGTAGGCGGTATGATCAGAAAGGATATACCCAAGGAGAAATTGGAACCACGCGTCGATGGAACTTTATGCTTAAACGGCAGGAGTTGGTTACCTTGCTATGGCGACTTAAGATCCGTAATTATGCATGAATCCCACAAGTCGAAGTATTCTATCCATCCCGGTTCCGAAAAGATGTACCAAGACATGAAGAAGCTATATTGGTGGCCAAACATGAAGGCTGACATTGCCACCTATGTTAGCAAGTGCTTGACATGTGCGAGGGTCAAGGCCGAACACCAAAGGCCATCAGGATTGTTAGTACAACCAGCAATACCCGAGTGGAAGTGGGATAATATCACGATGGATTTTATCACCAAGCTTCCTAAGTCGTCACAAGGTTTTGACACCATCTGGGTGATTGTGGATCGACTTACAAAATCTGCTCACTTCTTGCCAATAAGGGAGAATGATCCATTAGACAAGTTGGCAAGGTTGTACCTGAACAGGATAGTAGCAAGACATGGAATACCTGCGTCAATCATCTGTGATCGTGATGGGAGATTCACATCTAATTTCTAGAAATCATTTCAGAAAGCTTTGGGTACAGATATAAGTATGAGCACTGCATATCATCCAGAAACCGACGGCCAGAGCGAGAGAACTATCTAAACTCTCGAGGACATGCTACGTGCTTGCGTGATCGATTTTGGCAAGGGATGGGTTAAGCATTTGCCACTAGCCGAGTTTTCATATAACAACAGTTATCACGCTAGACATATAGGCAGCACCTTTGAGGCTCTGTATGGTCAAAAAATGTTGATATCGGTGTGCTGTGCCGAAGTTGGAAGAAGCCCAACTGAATAGTCCGTATTTAATCCAAGAAAACAACGATAAAGATCAATCCTGATCAAGCAAGGATGCAAGCTGCTAGGATGACAAAAGAGCTCGCTGACCGAGCCGAATGCGATGGAGTTCGAAGTTGGGGATAGGGTTATGCTCAAGGTCTCACCGTGGAAAGGGGTTGTACGATTCGGTAAGCGGGGCAAGCTGAATCCAAGATACGTCGGACCTTTCAGGGTGTTAGCCAAAGTGGGGAAAGTTGCCTACAAGCTGGAACTTCCCCAAGAGTTGAGCAGAGTTCATCATACTTTCCATGTGTCTAATCTGAAGAAATGTTACGCTGACGAACCATTAGTCATGCCGTTAGAAGGAATTCACGTTGACGATAAGCTTCAGTTTATGGAGGAGCCCGTTGAAATCATGGAACGGGAGATCAAACGATTGAAGCAAAGCCGGATACCATTGGTTAAGGTTCGCTGGAACTCTAGGAGAGGTCATGAGTTCACCTGGGAACGTGAAGATTCGTTCAAACAAAAATACCCATAATTTCACATTCGGGCTTCGTTCATCACTTACAGGGTCTTAAGCTTTGAGGACAAGCTCTTTTAATCCGGTAGAGACTATATACCTTTCTCCAATTCAGGTCATTTTACGATTCCTTATTATCGTCACAAATTTATTGTGGTCCAATAATGCGTTTACTTTTAATTTAACTTTTAAGCTAAATCACGTAGACTATAAGTAATCATTTAATGTAAATGGTCATCCAATAAATGAAGGTTTACATCGACCAAGTAATATATAATTATTGAGAAGATAATTATTAACTTTGCGTATTTTATTTCTATTGGTAACGTAAAGGGTTTACGTTTCGCAATAAAATACATTTTGACACACATCGGAAATACCTAGACTTACCTAGACTCAAACCAATACCCACTTTTAAAACCTTAACACAAAAATTAAGTAATTTTTTTGTACATAACTTACTATGGCCGAATATTGGGCACCAAATCCACTAGAAATCCTTATGGATCTTGCTAAGTACTTGTACAAAATCCCTTTAATTAATATTAGTACTAAGTGTTCCTAGTTAGCTCATTACACAATGGTTAATAACCATTTTGCTTTCCCTTTTACCCTTAGATACCCGGCTACATATAATGCACATACATAAACCAAAAGATTTCTAAATCTTAGGTAACCTTGTACAAATATTAAGTAATTAAAACATGTACTTAGGTGGTTTAGCAAAATACAATGTGAGGCTAACTAAAACTACAAAACCGCCAAGATTAGGGCACTGTTTAGTTAGTTTGAGTGACTAGGAAATGTAACTAGTATCTTGTCTATAAATACACACTCACACTTGACATTTTACACTCTTACAACTCACACTCACTCAAACAATAAACATATATACTCCCTTTCTCTTGTTCGGGCCACGACACGCAATACGAGCACACCTCTCAATCCTTTCGAAACCCAAAATAAATCTAGGGTTGTCATACAACGTCATAATACGGTTTACGAGCTAAGGTTTGGGTATTGATAAGCTTTTGAAGCTACTATGGTTGTGGTTCATTTCGTACGTGTGTGCATTTGGGTTGCTTGCCTAGCTCGAAAACAAGCCTTAGGACTCATTGTAAGTCACATTCGAACCCATAACATTTGTATTATACGTGTTTCCTTGTTATCTAGTCGTATAGGTCACGTCCTTATGTGATTAACAAGTTTACATGGACGTGAACGCGCATGGTTCAACCCATGCGTGGCACACGTACATGTATTTTCGTATACTCAACCTCGTGTGGTGTTTGAATGCAAAGAAACGTATGTAATGTGAGTTAATGGCAAGCAAAAGCTTAAACATTTTCGTTAAATGCAAATGTCGACGCCAACATGAACACTAATTTATTTACAAACGAATTTCTCGAAAACCATACGTAAACTTGTCATCTAAACGAAATGGCGTGGCTAGGGAAGGTGTATACAAACTTATTGAACGCTTGCATGTGTTAAACGAACCATAGGGAGGACATATAAACTCAAAGTGTTCGGCTTATGGTTAAACACCACAAACGCGAACCATATGCACCAACAGTGGGCACATTCGTCCACTCTTGGGCCGCGTAGCCCACCAAAGGTTAAGCATGACTTATAGTTAGCTTATCTCAGGATTAAAGAGCTTAAGCGAGAGCTCAAGGGCTTATCAAACCCTAACGAAACCCTACAAGAACATTAATAAGTTAATCGGACCCTTAATGGACCAATTGGGCCCAACAGCCTACGTCCGAACCCAAACAGGCCCAATAAGCAAGCTTGGCGGGCCCATAGCTTATTTATAAGCCTTACGAGCTTATTAATAATCCAACGAGCCTATTCATGCTAATATGGACCCTTTGTACCTTTTAAAAACCAAACGGATCCTAAATGGGCTCGTTAGCCCATTACCGTGAACCACGAAACCCATACGCCACGAATAAGCTTGGCAGCTTATTTGTGAGCTTAAAACAGCTTATGAGGCTTATAATAAACATAGAGAGACCATAAACCATAATGTGACAAGCCCAAAAGCTTATAATGTCTATCAAACTTGTAATGGGCCCAAAAGCCCATTACCGGGTACCTAAGTGCTTACTTAATAAGCCACGAAATGAAAATAGCTTAACATATTTCATGAGT
This sequence comes from Tanacetum coccineum, assembly GCA_026074375.1. Classification (NCBI taxonomy): domain Eukaryota; kingdom Viridiplantae; phylum Streptophyta; class Magnoliopsida; order Asterales; family Asteraceae; genus Tanacetum; species Tanacetum coccineum. The sequence goes on from BQNB010040531.1 coordinate 12,325, forward strand.
ATTTCTTGAGTTAAGAAAATAAGTTGGATCATGTAGTGAAACTCAAATGGACCCTTAAAAGCGTTTCAGGTTATGATTGGTGGGCTAACAAGCCCAACAAACTCGAATAAGCTCAAATAAGCTCATCCGAGCATATTTTTCATCCAAACAGTTTCATATGAGCTTATACAAGTCAAGTGAGAGCTTATGTACTTTTGGAAACCTAAATGACCATTTATTTACTTAATGGGCCTTAACGAGCTCAAAAAGCCCAATAAGCTCAAATAAGTTCATCCGAGCTTATTTATAAGCTGACCCAACTTATAAGGCTTATTGGAGCTTAATGAAATCTAATGCCACTTGTTAGATCTTAATTGGGTTTAAAATGTGACTTTTACAAGTTAAGGGACTAAGTCTGTCAATTTTGAAACTTGAGGGTTTAAAACTGCCAATTTACTATTTTAGTAAGTTGAGGGACTGTTTTGTAATTACATAAAACTCAAGGGTAATTTATAAACAAAGGTGATTTTATAAACCCTTAGCGAATCGGACGAATTATATTCGGATATTATACAAGTAAACCTACGATTTAATAAATACGGATATTTATTAATAACATTTATACGTATACAAGAATGTGTGAAATCGTATACATTCCCAAGAGCCATCAAACATTTTAAAATACGATAAACATGTGCACCACCACACAAGTGATAACTGTATATATAAACTAGCAAATTTCTGTAGTTTATACATTGAGTCTTTAGCCTAAACTTATAGACTAAGACTGGTCATATTTACTTAGGTATTTGACGGTGTGATTCATACTTGGATATATTATCATTTCCAGAGGACTATTTACTAATGAAGTTCTTAGCCCTTTGTTTTACATTTATTTTAAATTTTTTAAATCCTTGGGGTGAGAACATGCTTTCGTTTTACAAATTGGACGCATGTGTACATTTTATACTATGTATTACGTGTTTGCCTAAGTACGCGATTAACCACTGAGCCCCTTATATTGAACTGTCATCACTCGGTTCATGAGCGGAATGTTATAATAGATTATTTAGGGATTGACATTCCCCGTTTGGGTGAGTAGCGCTCCACTGTGCCGGGGTTCCAAACAACAAACGTATCCACTGTCGGATTTGGGATGATACGGGTTAGAACATCACTTCTTCTGCTTTTTACCGGGACAATTATTGGCAATTATTTACATCATACATGTAGAGCTTTGTGTCATGTGCTTAGAACGTATTCTTGTGCAATGTTAAACTATGGTTTCATTAGCGGTTTCTAAGGTCGATAGACTTGAATATGTATATACAGTCTATCCTATACCACCTGTGATTCTGAATCAGTCCCAAATCATCTGGGAGGTAGGTTATCCAAGTTGCAGTGATTAATCCCAACTATTCCCAAAACATATCTAATAACCTATAAAGATTATTAACCCATTTAAAAGAGTTCCTATGCTTTTTAAGTATCGAGTGATAAGTGCGATGACCGGTCGATTCCTACACCAGGTAAGAAGTTAGTGATCCTCCCTAGTACCCATTAGATCCCACCATGACGAGATAGTCTATTAATGGGGCAAGCTAGGTCCAAACCACCCGTACTACCAAAACCCAAGGTTACACGATAGTCAAGGAATATCTAGTGAAACCATAATCTAACAGGAAACAATCATAACAACAGTAAATTCATAACTAGGCCAGCACTTTAAGTGCTTAGCCGCTTATGGCAAAGGAAACACAATAAGAGATAGAAGAAATCATATATTGAAAACTCATAATTCTTACAGGATTCACTTTTGAACGATTATATACAAAAAGTAAGTAAGATGTGATCTCCCTTGGACTCCAGGTGGTGTTCTTTGAAGGTTGGAAGCCTTTGTCGCCTCTCCAATTGGCTGTGGAGGAAGTAATGTCGGATTAGCTTGAATGAGGTCTCTATTTATAGTTGTCAAGCCTGTTACAATGCAACCAATTAATCTGTTACGCTGTAACCAACTTACACGACATTCCATAATTAAGCAACTGTTACGGCGTAACCAGATATGGTGTTACGCCGTAACCTTCATATAACTTCTAATTGTACGTTATCTTCATTCCTTATTTGGGGATCTTCATGGTTACAACATAACTGGATAAGGTGTTACGCCGTAACAATAACTTTAATAAGATTTCCTTCCAAATATAGGGTTACGGCGTAACAAGATATATTGTTACGCCGTAAAGTGCTTCCTTGATCTTCGTACTTGCTTAATTTATGTTACAGTGTAACCATTTTTAGCGTTATGCCGTAACATCCTTCAAAATTTACACTTTTAGTTCTTTTTCCCTTGTTTCTTGTCACTTTCCTACATTTCACCTAAAAACTACAAAATAACAGAAAATGTCTCATTTTCGAGTGTTAGTGAAACATTTGCAGGTATTTTAGGAGATATTTTACTACCAAAAAGTATTAAATATTTGATGTTATCAGTCGCCCCCTTATATATTTGGGACCGCCGGGACCGCCACCAATTACCGTTATTTTTCCCTGTCTATAAATACTGTTCCACCCCTTGCTGAAAATCATTCCTCTTTGCATGAAATTTTTCAGTCTCTTCTTTCTCTCTCTAAAACTTCTTTCTCTCACTAAAACTCTTGATCACTAACATACTTAGATCTTGTTTCAAGTCATCTAATCTTTTCTTCTTCTCATATCTTCCCTCTCATTTAAGTGCAAGAGAAGAACACTCGTATTCGTCAAGAAACAAAGTGTTAATTAGTGATCTCTCTTCTTTTTCTTCTAAATTCCAAATCTCTATTGTAATTATCTTATGTATTTGTGTGATTCGGATATTGTGTAGATCTGATAGTGTATGTCTTGTGAGTGTGTATATCTTGTGAAGTGGTAGATTGGTTCTAGCTAAGATTAGGACTCGTGTAACACCCCTATTTTTGACATATAGCAGCGGAAGCTAATCTGGGGTATTACTTCATGGATCAACAGACATAATCATAGAAAACGACTCAAAAGATACGTTTTGGAAAATTTAGTTATCATTCAATATCATATCAGAGTTTTACAAAGGAGGTCCCAAAATCTAGAAACATAAAGTTTGAATGATAACAGTTTAGCCATCTTCAAGTTTGTGCCACTCTGTGCCATAGGTTGCTCAATTACCTAAGATAAACATGCTAAAAGGGTCAACACAAAGGTTGAGTGAAATTCATAGGTTTTCAGTTATAATAGTTGAGTACAAGTTTAATAGTGGGTTACGTTGTTATACACCTATATGTGTAATAATTGCAATGAGTACAATTATTATAGAAAATAATTATTATTGCCCTAAGCTCATGAATCATATATTTAACTCAATAGAACCGGGAGCCTTTACCAGAAGATATACTAGGAGCTACTACCCAAAGAGATACTGGGAGCTATTACCCAAAGAGATACTGGGGGCTATTACCCAAAGAGAGACTAGGATGTCTTATGGGAAAATAAAGGTAACTTAGGCAATAATATATTAGGATGGCATGTAGTTGGAAAAACACTTGTATTCATAGTTTATAGCATGAATCTCCCACGGGATTTAGAAAACATATAAAGATGGGACTATTCACAATGATGGAACCATATCATATATCAAAATCACTTGTGTTAATTTATAAAAAACAAGCATGTATCCCCCTTGCGGGTTTATAAAACATGTAAATAAGTAAAGGCGAGGTTATGAACTTCACAATATCAGTTTTAAGTACTTGTGTATATTAAAAACAATTGAGCATGTATCCCCCTCACGGGTTTAAAAGATTTAAAATGCGAGGCTATGAACTCACCTTAACAGTACAGGGAAATCTGATTGATGGCAAAAGTATATCAAGTGAAAGTAATGGCTTTGTCACGCAACCTGAAGTAATATGTCAAGTCTTAGTGTGATGGTTTATGTTTCAAAACTTTACAAAGTTTAACGTATATCTTTGATTTATTAAATTATAGAAATATTGTATCGCTGTTCGGGCTATCATAATCTAGAGGCCATGTAGTATCATTTGAGGAGCTAGGGCACTTTAAATCGTAAACCCAGCAAACTCGTCAAAATTAAAACTCAAATGAAACCCTTCATATGATATTCCCTAGTAACGTGATACGATAAGATTTTAAGTTTCTTCAAAAGTTAGTCGATGAAAAATTATGTTAAATATATAACGAAATAATGCGTCGATTTATGATTAATAACGATAAATGTGTCGGGTTTTAATAAAATCGAGTTTTATAATATTAATATATATATTTGTAATTTATATAAAAATATTATATTTTATATTTTCAAGTTTGCAAAATTGGCAATATATACCCTTGGTTTATAAACTTTTATAACTTTAGTCATTTATATATAAAGTATATATAATTTAAACCTTTAACTTTGAAACTTGGCGAAATAGGTCCTTATAATTATAACTTTAGAATAATGACATTTTCAGCCCTTTTAGTTATAAATTTCAGAAAGTTACGATATATACCTCTATGCATGGAAATATTTGCAAAACAAGTCCAAAAAGGCATGCAAGCTTGTTTTAAGGTTCCAAATGATATTTGCAAGTTATAGCTTATTATAATACGCAAAAATAAGATGTTCTAACGTAACAAAAGTTTAGAAAAAGGGTTCGTTGGCTAGAAAATCAAACGGGTCATTTTTAGGGTTTTAATCAAAAACACATGGGTTTGAGGATTCAAGGCTTCAAACAAGAGTTTATATATGATCTTAAGAGTATTATGAACATTCTAATATAGATTATAAGCTTATTGAACAAGAACTAAGCTTACTTGAGCTAGAAATGGGTCGAAATGGGGTTTTCAGGTTCGTACGCCTAGTAACGACTTCAAGGGCTCCTTTTTCTTGATTCTTGGCTTCTATTCTGAGCTTAGGGACTTCACTTGATCCTTCTTGGTCTGAGTTAAGACTCCATTGTTGTATTTGATGAGTTTTGAGGTGTGGTTTGAAAGGGTTACTTGTTTCGGCTTATATAGTGCTCAAAACCCTTGGTGCCTAAGTTTTCTTGGTGTCTAAGGGTCAAGGGCTGTAGAGTGGTGATTAAGAGAGGGCTAGTGATGAGTAAGGTGGGCTAGGAAACTAGATATGAAAGGTGGAGTGGTGTGGAGGGTGTTCGGCTAGAAAGGGGTGACAAGGAGGTGACCATGCAATACTTGGAGCTTAAAGGTGGTGATAGAGGTGCTTGTAAGCTGCTTGGTGATGTCATAGAGGTGCTAGGATGCTTGCTTGAGGTGCTTGGTTGCTTAAAATGGGTAAAAATGAAGTAAAAGGGGTGTCGGGTTCATTTTATTTCGGGTTAGGGTTTAGGGTTTTAAAATGTGGATTAGGGTTAGGATTAGGGATAGATTATGGTTTAGGATTAGTGTTAAGATTAAGGTTTAGGGTTTAGGATTAAGGTTTAGGGCTTAGTTTTAAGGTTTAGGGTTTAGTTTTAGGTTTAAAGTAGTTTAGGATTTAGTTTATAGGTTTAAAGTGAAATTTAGGGTTCAGGGTTTGTTTAGGGTTTAGGGTTTAAGGTTTTAGATTAGGATTTTAAGCGATTAGGGTTTATTTTTAGGGTTAGGAGTCATGAGTTAAGTGCTTTTACTTGTGCTGGTGGTGGTAAGAACTAAAGTGATTTAGGAAGGTAAAATGACCTGTTGTTTTCTTGAGTTTGACGTGTACATTGAGCTTAAATGAGTTGTACATTGACTTGGAGGGAAATTATATTTCAAATGTTGTGCATTGTACACTTGTACATATGTTTGAAGGCTTGCACATTATTATATTATGGTATACATTACATATAATTTTGCTTTCGATAAAATGTTAACGTAAGTCTATTTTGAAATACATTGTAATTGTATCGTTAAATGAAATAAGGTTTTTATACTTGGTAAAAAATGATATCTAAGATATAAGGATTTGACATATTTAGGATGTTTTCTGATATAAACATAGTATAGTTGGCATTGGTGGAGGTTTCGTGGAGTTCGTTTACTTTAGAAATGAAAGTTACTTTGCATAATGAGATAAAGCAAAAATTTCCATGTAAAAAGGTGGTATATAATATAAATAGGATGGATTTTACAGTGCATCTATTTATAGATGGATGATACGTTCCAAATTATATACGTATAATATAAAATATAATAAATTCATTAATAATCTTGAGACAAAAGATTAAATGTAAAATCTACACAAAATTATCGATACATTAACCGGTAAGTGTTCACGGGGTTTCGTTTATACCCACAAGGAATTATGAATTGAAGCCCCTTTATTATTTGGACACATGATTTTGATTAGGTGATAAGAATCTTGATCGAAAAACTAATTCCTACTCAGTGAGCAAATAAAGGGCACATAAAAATCAATTAAGAAAATGCTCAAAAACGTAACGAAAATTAATAAAACGTACACAAAAATCTAATTGAGCAAAATTGAACCTAAAGTACCATACTAATTTCTCCTAGATGCTAAAAGACTAAAAATGATTTTTAGAAAAGCATATATTTTTTTGCTTTTTTTTTATTTAATTCATGAATTTAATGATTTTATCTAGAAAATTAATTAAAATAGTTAACTCTATCCTAAAAAAATCTTGAATAATTATGAAAAGTACTTTTAAGCTAGAATGTTGAGAAAAAGCTAACTTGAAAATTGCTTAACGAATATGCCAGAAATTAAGCTATCAAGGGCTGGTATGCTTCAATGGAAAAGTGTCTTTAAATAATTAAAATGGCCCAAAGGGCCTACTGGAAGACCCAAGGGCGTAGTGGTTGGGAGAGTGGCTGTTAGGTGAGGTCTTGGGTTCTCGTAAACTTCCCTATACGGCCATTCCCTATCATTTTTTTACGCAAAATTTTCTTTTGAAAAAGCTTTTTAAGGTGAAAATAAGTAACTTTTGTGAAACAACTTTTTCTAAAATCCTCTAAATAAGCTGGAAAAGATCTTAAAAGAGTGACAGTTTAGACTTAAGATACATTTGGCTTTTTCACTAAACTAGATTAACTAGAAAACTTGAATAAGCTGAAACAAGAACTAAATAAGCTACCTACCACTTAACACAAACCTAATAAGCAAGTATGAGCAGGAATTAATCAAAAACTACAATCAATAAGTTGGAAAAAGCCAATAAGCATTTTGACTTAACAATTTCCAAACAGTCCAACAAAGACTTTTTTTTGAGCTTATTTATAAGCCAACAATTAGAACCTTATGGACAAGTGACTTATACTAACTTTGTAACAACCATGATTTGAGTAGATTAGTCAAACCGTTAGTATTGACTTATGTGCCTGTTGCAATATATGGTGTATGTGATTCTGTGTGTTTAAACGAGTTTATGTGGGTTATGTGAGGTATTGGTAATCAATCTATTGAGTGTGATCATCTCAATGAGATTGGAATGGTGGTGAAATTGGTTGAGTTCATTTTGTTCACTTTTGAGTGACAAGGAAATGATTATTGAGATTTGAGCGTTTCCGTGTTAAATGTGTAAGTATTATTACGTATACGTATTTTTGTGTTAGTAATCTAAGATAGGTTAGATTTTAAGTGGTAAGTTAAGAAATAATGTAAAAATTCTATTTTAGGAAGTTAGGTTGAAATGAAAAGTTAAAAAGTTATTTTTAAAGTTAGTGAATTTCGTTTAAGCAAAAAGGTATAGTCAAATTAGTTAAGGTTTTTATAAAAATTTAAGGAAATACAAGTAATTATATAATTAATAAAAAAAAGAATTAAAGGGGGTTTGTCCGATCGGCTGGTTTAAATGGGAAAATGGAAACAAAATTGAGTCCAAATTATTCCTAAATTAGCGTTAAACTTAGACTATCTATTTAGGAGGGCCTATAAATACAAAAATAAAAGATCCTAAACCAATTAAAAGTAAACGCGTACAATACTAAAAATAAATATTAGGTTTATCGACGTCGTCAATGACTTGAAAACACGGGGTGTTATAATTGGAGGATGAGCATGAGTTTCCAGCTGAGGAGCAGCCATTACCTCCTGTTGATTCACCCGAATATGTTACTGAGTCGGATCCCGAGGATGATGAGACAGAGGATGGTCCGGTTGACTATCCTATGGATGGGGGAGATGATGGAGATGATGATGACGGCGATTCATCTGGGGATGACGCCGATGATGAGGATGAGGATGATGAGGACGAGGAGGAGGAGCACTTAGCTCCGACCGACTCTGCTGTTGTTGTACCTGCTGATGAGCCTGTTTCCCCACCTGAGGGAACAAAGCATGTTATACCACCACCCTCCACTGACATTACTATTGGGGCTAGGATTACCGTCCGGCCTCAGGCTTCCATATCTCTTCCACCAGAGGCAGAGGTTGAGAGACTTCTGGCCATGACTACTCCATCACCATCACCACCTGTCTCACTATCACCACCCTCTGCAGGAGAGCGCCTTGCTAGGTGCATGGCCCCACCTGCACATTCATCACCACCACCTATGCCATCACCATTACTATCATCATCTGGGTGTCCAACCCAAATCCAGACACTCAGGATAGCATCCACTCAGGCCCTTGTTGATGCAGTTACTGCCGCATTACCATCACCTCCACTACCACCACTGCTACCATCTCTATACATACCACCACCTGTTGACCATAAGGATGATATTCCCGAGTTCGAGCAGCCACCTCGCAAGAGGTTGTGTTTGTCCACTTTAGGCTTCAGATATGAGATCAGGAAGAGTTCTGCTGCCAGATCTACCAGAGATCGAGGGGTAGATTATAGGTTCGTCAGCACCGTAGATGCTAAAGCGAAATGGCAGGGGATTAGTGAGGTTGGGTATGGTATTAGGGATACTTGGGTAGGTCCGACAAAGGCAGTTCCTGAGATAGCACCTATGACCGTAGGAGAGGTCAATACTAGGGTCACAGAGCTTGCTGAGCTCCATGAGCATGATACACAGGACTTGTATGCCTTACTAAATGATGCTCAGGATAGTAGGTCTCGTATATCATAGCGAGTCGATATGGACTCGCAGCGGGTCGACTTACTTATGGGGGATAAGATGACTCTCTAGGAGACAGTATGGATGGTGGAGGAGGAGGCTTATGCTTCCCAAAAAGCTTGGGCTCACTCGATAAGATTGAGTCAGGCGACCCATAAGGAGCTTCAGACCCACCGTGATCATGTGCATGCACACGAGACCCATCTCCAGGCACATCAGACACAACTACAGCTGCAGGGTACTCTTATTCAGACACATCATCAAGTACATAAGACTCGCTTTCAGATGCAGCAGGCTGAGATAGCAGCGCTTCGAGAGACTGACCGTAGGCGTCAGTCACAGATGGTAGAGACTCTCTGTGTGATGAGAGACATGAGGCGAGAGATGGCCGACATGCAGACCGAGTTGCTAGCACTGCGAGGACAACGAAGAGCTAGCCAGCCAGCACCAGATACTAGGATTCCAGATCATCAGGATGCTTCTGGGGATGCTAACAGTCACGTCTAGTAGTTTATGTTATTATCTTGCTAGGTCATTGTACAGGCATGTTAAGTATTAGGGGTTTTCCCCCGCTAGCATAGCCTTAGATCTTTTGTATCGTATTTTGTGTAATCAGAAACTATTTCATGTAAAAAATTTCTAAGTTATGAATGAAATAGATGTATTATGTTGTACTATATACCTCTCTTGTGTTAACATCACATTTGTAAATTATTATGTACCTTGTTATGATTGTGACCTCACGTGTTGTCTCTTATGATTTAGACGAATCATGGCACCTGCGACAAGACGAGGACCGAATACTACTCCTAATAACACCAACCCAAACAACATGACCCCGGAATCCATCCAAGCTTTGATTGATCAAACCCTTCTGCGAAACTCCACTAATGGAGATGGAAGCCACAGTTCACACGGGGATAACCGAAGGAATGTGCAAACTGCGCGCCCTTGTTTTTACGCTGACTTCATGAAGTGTCAACCTTTGAACTTCAAGGGGACTGAAGGCGTGGTCGGTTTGACTCGGTGGATTGAGAAGATGGAGTCAGTTTTCAATATCAGTGGTTGTGCTATTGAGAATCAGGTGAAGTTTGCCACCTGCACTCTGTTAGGTGCTGCTTTGACTTGGTGGAATGGTCAGATAAGAACCTTAGGTCCTGAGGCATATGCAATGACTTGGGAAGTACTCAAGAAAAAGATGACGGACAAGTATTGTCCGCAGGGAGAAATCAAGAAACTAGAAATCGAGCCATGGAACCTAAAGGTCAAGGGGAATGATGTTCCAGCATACACTGAACGTTTCCAAGAGCTAACTAGTTCGATAAAATATATATAATATATAATATCAAATAGTAATAGTATAGAGAGTATCTCGTTAGATAAGAAAATCACTTTAGAAAAAATAATAGCCTATCTTCCGAGTGTCGTTTCCACGGCGAGAGATGAATTGAAATTCACGAAAATGTTTCGTTCGATGCTTGAATGGCAAATATGTTGGTTTTGGTTTTAAACTAAAAATATAATATAAAAATTATAATAAAGCTAAAATAATACTAAAACGGGCATGCTCGCTAAATAGCAATAAACGACAATGACAATAATATTTTTATACTAAAAATCAAACTAATATTAATTCTAAGATTTAAAACTACAAGGTTATACTAAAATTGATTTAAGAAAATTAAACTAAAATAATGCCTGCTAAGTGACGTGAAATGTTCATTAAGTGCGGGCTTAGGTTTATCGAATTAAAATGACAAGTAAAACGAAATGCTTAAAAATTAATGACAAGAAATTAAATTGCATCAATATTAAATGACGGTATGTAAATTGAAAAATTCTAATGACTATTAATTTTTTAAACCTTTTTAAATCCGCACTTAAATTCCAAATCACCAATCACTTAACAAGCATAAGAAATTTACTCACTACTCATAACGAAATTCAATTTAACAAACATAGCATTTAACGAGAAAAATAAATCTACACTAAGCATGGCAACTAAATGGACAATAATAATAAACATGTTAAAATAAAACTACAACTAATAAAATGGAAATACTCGCTAAACATGGAAACTAATTTAACAATAATAAGCATAACTACGCTACGGATAACAACTAAAGCAACAATTATAATGACTAAGCTAAAAATGGCGATAAGCATAAAATAAAGAAATAAAAGAGATAAGAAAAAGATGAAACCCGGAATAAGCTCGGCGTGACCCAGAGACAATAGATATGAACACATACTCCATAGTGCGAAATAAAACCAAACTAATCTAAATCCCAATCCATAACGTCATAATCTCCAAACGTAAATAATGCTATTAACTAAAATACCAAAATCGAACCAAAATTGCTTTTAATTTCTATGATGTACCTACGCTACTACCATGAATTGAAAAAGCAAAATACAAAAAAAAACAAAAAAACAAAGACGTCACCTCCCCTGGTAACACGAATCCGAAACACAAATTTATTCTATTCTATGAAAAACTAAACTAACTAAAAAAAGAAAGAAAAGATGAGATATTAGATATTTCGATCTGATGCTACCCCATTTCTGCTGCTACTTTACCTATCTTTTCTACGAAAATAAAACAAAAGAAAAAAATGATAGACGAAAAATAGAAATAGAAGATACTTCTGTTTCTATTCTACACTACCAAAAAAAACGAACAAAAAAATGATGTAGATCTCCCCATGACCCACGAATCCAATCTCACAGATTCAAAACAAAACTCAGCTAACCCATCGAACCAAATAAGCCATAAATTCGAAACTGAAATAAACCATAACCTGGAAATCGATTAAAACCGAATCAAATCAACAACAAACCTCGAATCCAGAAATCGTATAACAGATGAAAAATAAAATAAAAAAAATTAAACCGAATCTACTTTTATTCTACATTAGCCTACTGCTACTCGAAAAAAAATGAAGAAAACTAAAACTCAAGATAAGATAGGATAAAAAAAAGGAAGATTTCTCATCTGCTGCTCCTCCCTCTTTTATATTACTTGGCGTCCATTTTAAGCCAAAATCCACCTGGACCTCCTTTTTATTTTTTTGTTGGGCCAGTCCCTTCTTTATAGTATTGGGCTAGACTTTTGTGGCACTTTTAGGCTTTAATAAATATGGGTCGGTCCGACCCATATAAATGGTGTCGGTCCGGCCCAATAAGAGATGAAGGCACCGTCAGACTCGTAATCTCGTGCTCTTTTCGATCCCGTGCTCGGTTCTGTCCGGTTTTTCTTTATTTTTGTCCATTTCTTTAATATCCGTACCTGCACATAAACAAACACAAAAACAAGCATATTTATGGCATTTTATGTGCGCTTTTGGTCGATTAGGCCCGTATTATTATGTATAAAATATGTGTAATTAAGCACATATTAAATCCCCCATACTAAGGTATTGCCGTGTCCTCACGCAATATAATAAATACACGCTTAAAACTAAAAATTCCAATCCCCCCAAACTAATCACCTTGAAAAGTAGCAAAGTGCTCATCTAAAGGTATTAAGGAATCAATAGTTTGCAAAGCCCCATTTTTACCAATTTTTTTTTTGTATACACTTATTCTTACTAATATTTTTGATTTTTTTTTATACTTCTTATCATCAAATCAAGAAGTATTGTAGTTTTGTTTTTGTTATTGTGAAGGTGTAGTATATCTTGTAAATCATTTGTATATATTGTGAAGGTGTGTATTGTAGTTGTGTGTAATAGGTAGATTGTGGTGATCATTGTAAGTATAGTTAGATCGTAGTGATCTTAGTAAGTAGTATGAGAGTGGTGTGATCGTAGTAGTGTCTAAGTGAAGTGAAGTTGTGAAGCGTAGTGAAGTTGTGAAGTAAAGTGATGTAGTGAAGTGAAGAGAAGTTGTGAAGTGAAGTGAAGTAGTGAATTGTTGTGAAGTAGTGCGGTTAGTATTTTAGTCCTCAAAATACAAAAGTTGTGATAGATTGGTTCTAGCTAGGATTAGAACTCGACATTTGGCTTAGTGTCGGAAATCGATGTAAGCTTAGTTGTGTATGGGTTTCACTATAAATCTTTGTGTTGTGGTTTGATCTTTCTAACTCTTATCTCTTGTCTTGCATACTTATTTATCACTTATTGTTCATATTGTGCACATATTGAGATCACATAAAGTTGAATCTAAGTTTTTATAAACAAACTATACATCAAATTAAAAAGCGGTAAACTATTCAACCATCCATTCTAGTTTTCCACAATTGGTATCAGGAGCCAGGTCAAAAAAGATTTTTAAAATAAATTGTATTTTAAAACTTGAATCGATCTATGGAATCAGAAAAATATTTAGAAGGGCAATCTATGCAAAGACCGCCACTATTTGAAAGTGATGGATTTATTTATTGGAAAAATAGATTCAAAACTGATGTGAAATCAAAAGATCTAGATCTTTGGCATGTTATTACCTATGGTGATTTTCCTCCTATTCTAGATAATCCTGAAACTAAAAAGGATGAAATTGTACCATTTGATAAACAAAAGTTACCACCGGGAAAGGCTAATGTGGTGGCTGACGCGTTGAGCCGAAAGTGTAGACCTAAGCCACTACGAGTTAGGCCTGTGTTATGACAATCGTGTGAGTCCTCCTTGTGCGGATCTTGAATGGCCCGGTTGAGGCGAGAAATGTAGGGATTTACGGAACAGAAGTATTTGCATGGCATGATTAGCAATCTGCGGGTGTAAGCCACGTGGCAGATGAAACGTTCTTATTCGTTGATTGTGTTTGAAGAAATAGAAGTTGGGATTACACGCTTGGTGACTTGAGAGCTGTTGATTATGCACGGTCGTTAGGTCAAAGATGTCGATCCACCTGGATCAGACAAAATGTACTATGTTTTGAAGAAGTATACTGGTGGCCTAACATGGAAGCCTAGGAAATTGGACCACATATGTGAGTAAGTGTGCGGTCGCTGGCGCAAAGTAAACGGAATAACTAAAAACCGTACGGTATGTTGTACAACCTAAAGAAGTACCCGAATGGAATAAAATGGGAAAACATTCTATGGACTCGTGACAAAGTTACCGCATCGACGGAAAGTGGGCAAGATATGATTTGGGTTATTGTCGACGATCTTCACTAATCTGCTGCATTTTCTGCAGCAAAGGAAATTGAGTCTCAATGGAGAAACCTGAAAGACATACTTGAAGAAAGTGGGTGTCGAGATATGGAAGTGCCTGTTTGTCGGTCATCTGCTGACCGCTAGATGGCAGGTTCGTGTCTCCAATTATGGCGCAATCTCTTCAAGAAGTTTTGGACTCAATTAGATATGGACGTGCGTACCACCCGGAACTGATGGTCAAAGTAATGAGGACTATCAAACATTGGAAGCCATGCTGCCGACATGGTGTGCGTATTGTGATAATTTCGGGACAGGGGATGGGACAGACATCTACCCTTAATAGAATTCTCCTACAATAACAGCTACCATACAAGTATTAAGGCTGCACCTTTTGAGGGTGTATGGTCGGCAATGCGGTCACCTTATTGTGGGCTGAGTTTGGTGGGAGAAGCTCAGCTTACTGGTACAGGAAAACTTGTTCGTGAAACAATCAGAGAAGATTATCAAATCAAGTCATCGTCTACAAGCTTTCACGTGATCGACAAAAGTGCTACGTGTGATAGTAGAGGGTAAGCAGATTGGAGTTTGCAGGTTGGGGATAAGGTGTGTTGAAAGTGTTCACCCTGGAAAGGTTTAGAATACGTTTCGGCAAAGAGGAAAAGATGAACCCTCGTATATTGAACCTTTTAAAAAATTCGTCGTCAAGGTTATGGGATGTACGGTTGGCGTACGGACTAGACTTACCAGAGAAACTAAGCCGTGTTAGTACCTTTCACGTCTGTAAACCTTAAAGAATGCTTATTGATGAACGCTCGCGATTCTATTGACGAAATTAGCATTTAACGAAAAGCTCAATTTCATTGAAGAAAACCGGTTGAGATTATGGACCCTTGATAATTAACGCGTTTGAAGCAAAAGTCGCATATCC
Source organism: Tanacetum coccineum (assembly GCA_026074375.1). Classification (NCBI taxonomy): domain Eukaryota; kingdom Viridiplantae; phylum Streptophyta; class Magnoliopsida; order Asterales; family Asteraceae; genus Tanacetum; species Tanacetum coccineum. The sequence goes on from BQNB010040531.1 coordinate 27,345, forward strand.
AATCATGAAGGGTCCGTTGGAATCAAGAAGATGGTCCCGGATAACTGGGAAAGCGTGAGGATCCGAAGAAGATAGTACCTCGTCCTGTTCGTTGAAGAAATGTATCCCACGTCTAAAGCTAGGCTTTGAGGACATGAAGATCTTTTTAACGGGAAAGGATGTCACACCCTGTAAATTCGTTCGGTTAGTTGTCTGACCCATTCTCGGTCTTCTTACCTATTATAATGTTTATATGGTTGTTTAATCGACCAATTTACCAAGGCAGCTGAACTGCGTAAACTCGTGAAACGTCATCGACCGCGTCTCGGCGTCTGGTTATAATATTTATTTAGGACTTTAATATGAGATATTTTAGCTTTTGAGGGTTTGAGATTTTAATCACTTGCGATATTAATTTTAGGGTTTTAGCTCTTAAATGCTTTTTCGCGTTTTTGACCATACGGAGGCCCCAGAACTCGGACAATCTTTTCGTGTAATCAAGTTACAGTCTTATGCCCTAAGGTCCAAGAAAATTTCATTCACCCCTCCCCTATAGGCCAAAACCCACGAACATTCATGTGTTGCGTGCTCAAAGATTAATTAAATGCATCTTATTGAAATAAGCTCGCCATGTGTGCTTGTAGATGAGAAAATGACAACTTTTGTTGCTAGTATTGCATGCATGCAAGTTCTTTACACATCACATGCATTCTTACAATTGAAATACCCTTTGCCTAAGTAAATTTTAAATTTGAAAACAAGTATAATGAACTGTTTGGCTAAGAGACTTGACCATATGGTCCTTGTGACACTATGTCGGCCGCTGAACAAAGACCAAACACACCTTGGTGTGTTGTGAGGTCACTATTAAATGCACCACTTAACCGACAAACCTCTAATCATGGCCTTATCTATATCACACATTTACTCTATCTAAACTAGGTCCATTTCATTTCATATACAAAACTCACAAAAATGTGTTCTTCCTCCTCCCTTGTTGGCCGCTTAGCTCAGACACACACTGAGAACACAACTCACTCATATCGTTTTGAATTCTGTAGCAAGATCAAGTGTTCGAAGTTCATACTAGTTATACTATGGTGTTGTGAAGCATTAATTCGGATTTTCAAGAGTTTTGAAAATTGGGTTTCAAGGTTATTTGAGGTTTTTTTAGAGTTTATAGTTTGTGGGCGATAGTCTTGTGTTTTCATACTTGCTCTTTTTGAATTGTAAGTGTGTGTTCCTTGAATCTTTGTTGGTTTCATTCTATTTTCTTTATACTATCTTATGTTTGTTCGTAACGATCCATGTGTTTGTGTTTTTTTTACAAGAAATAATGTCTAATATTTTGTCATCTTTTATAAAAGTGGGATAAGTAAAAATTGTTATAATTTATGTTTATGTTTTATGTCGTATCTTCGGTGAGATTGAGGGTTGATGAGTGAGAGTTGCAACGCATATAGATTAGGGTGGTGTTAAGGTTAGTTTTGTTGGTTGTTGTTGGTGAATAAAGCTTAGGCTAGATTGAGGCACCAAATGTATGCGAGTATAGTTGGGTTGATTTTGTTGGTCTGTATTTTGGTAAGAAAATTGTTGTCACCGAATTTGTTTTGAGGGTTGGATAGCGACTTTAAAAATATTTTATTAGGAGTAAAAGTAGTTTTTGAGAGCTTATTTCGAATAGATTAATTTTTCATCTATCACATTTGTCGGACTTTTAAAACTGGTCTTAGTTATGGCAAAATTAAAACTCCGAAACATTTTTGTGGCAAAATAGATGAATAGTGGCCTGTTTGATTAGTTAAAATGGGTGTCCGAAGCACTTGATCAGGACGATTTTGGATATTTTAATGCAAGCGAAAACACTTAGGAATGGTAAGTAATTAGTTATAAAACTAGAAATGTCATGAAAAGTTCATTGATGATGTTGACCTTAATAAAATAGGATTATTAAAAATGGTACGACTTGGACATGTTAGGCGATTTTACATAAGGAGTTAGGCGCGTTAGGATTATTTAAACATGTGTGTAAAAAAATATGGAAACTTTAAGAAAGTTAGGGGCGATATTAAACATTTTTTCTGAAACTAAAAACTTTCTAAAAAGAGAGGTTTCTATAAATAGTAACTTGTTTACAAGTGTCGAGATTTATCAAAGATGTTTAATACATCTAAAACGCAAACCACACTTGGAGTGCTTTAATAACTAAAACATGGATGCTCTATTTTTTCTTTGTTTGACCTTACCGAAGTGCTAAGTCGATACCATATTTTCTCTAGGGGTCCGGCTAGACCTCCCTATACATGACCGGTTGTTGTGGTATCGCTTTATCCTTGTTAAGGTGAGTTCACAGCCCCTATGTTGTATGATTTACAAAATGCTTTATAACTTTGGGTGTGGAGAAACAGTTGTTTGGTTTTAAACTGGACACAAGCCTCTTTACGCGAGTTTTATATGTTTATGTGTTGCCTAAGTTTGCTTACAAACCTACTACTGCCCGAATTATCATGAACTGTTAATTTCTCGACCGGAGGACCGGTTGAGGAAGCGCGAGTGAGTAGATAGATCTATTGGGACTAATTATCCCTATCCGTTTTGGTTCCACTTAACGAAGAACACACGGATATATGTCATGTCGATTGTGCGTTATGGTGGTCTTTGGTTTGGGACACCGGTTAAGGGCAGGAATACTATGCGACAGGATGTAACATGCCCTGTTGATTATAACTTTCGTGTCATGTGCTAATCTTAGCGCTCATAATAAATTACTTTTTGTGTGTAATGCTGTATCTGTTTTCTAGTAGCGCTACGTTTTGAAATCTTGTGGTCCACTCTTGTATTAACTTAAACCTATGAATTCACCAACATTATGTTGACGTTTTAAACATGTTTTCTCAGGTGCTTAGCTTGGATTGAATTCTCGATGCTATGTGGAGTCTATGTGCTATGTGACTTCGCTAATTTCAAGACTTATCTATTATTTACTCGTTGTCATTATCAAAACTTTGTTATGCTTCCGCTACATTTAACTCTCTTATGACCGTTTGTAAAACTTAAATTTATTTTCTTTTATGCAACGAGTAAACTTTTTCAAACGTCCATGATTAGTGGTCATTCTTTATTGCTTTGTGATCGGATTGTTATGACGTCACGCCCTCGGACACGTATTCCGTCCAGGCCCCGTCTGGGGGTGTGACATAAAGGGCCAAAAATGTCTATGGTTATAATGCTTAGGGACGTTAATGCAATTTGCTACATGTCTCCTAGTTTTTAATCAATAGGGAATAAATCTACCAAGACTCAAACTTTGGACAACCTTAGGAATGCTTAAACTTGAAAATAAAAGAAGATAGAAACCACAAGATTCTGATGCATCTGCGTCCAAACAACATCCAACTTTTACCTCTACTGACTGGCAAATCACCAACACAAGAGATGCTGTTATTGACTCTTCGATGCACAGATCTGAACCCGAATCTGGACATTTTGAACATTCCTCTGATGACCCTAAATTACATTTTTGTAAACTTAAAGGACTAATTATGTAATTATCGAAACTAAAGGGTTTAAAGTGTAAATGTTTATATTTTATAAACCTAGGGACTAAAGTGTAATATCTAGAAACTTAAGGGTATATTTGTGAACAAAAGTGAATTAATAAAACACTTAAACGAATACGGTGAATTTTAAGTTATTCGGACATTAAACCGGTTTAATTAAGATCTTAATAAATAAGTATATTTATAACAATGATTTCACGTTTCCCAAGAACCATCAAAATTATAAATACAATAATCATGTGCACCACCACACAATGTGATAACTAGTACTATTATAAAACTTGAAATGGAATTTAGTGTATACATGAGTGTTAGCCTAAATGTGTTGACTAGACGGGACCGTATTTTACTTAGGTATATAACGGTGTGATTCATTGCTTTACTTGGGATTTATTATCATTGAGAGGATCTACCTGCTAAGGTAAGTTCATAGCCCCATGTTTTACAATCTATTTAAATGATTTACTCGTTGGGGTGTCAACAGGCTTTGTTTTACAAATTATCGCAAGTCGTACACTTTTTACTATGATTACGTGGTTGCATAAGTAATCGATAACCCAATTATGTCCATCATCATGAACTGTTAATTGCATAGATGTAATTGGGAATTGCATTATGTGGGCGCGAATGTTATGAATAGATCTATTAAGGATTGACAATCCCAGTTCGGGTGACTAGCTATCACGGGAACCGATCGCATAATTTGTCGATTTGGGATTGTGCAGGTTAGCACATCATTCACGGACACTTGTTGGCAAATTTATTTGCATTCATATCGTCAGCTCGGGTGTCATGAGCTTAGGAAAACGTAATCACTTTTTTTTATGATGTTTGCATCTGTTGCTTAATCATACACTTGAAAATCTTGCGGTCCTACAAATGATTTACATAAACCTATGAATTCACCAACTTTATGTTGACATTTTAAGCATGCTTTTTCAGGTCAATAAGGCACGGAGGTGCGATGTCACATTGAAGTCAATAATTGAAGTGTAACATTAAAGATTTTGGGTCTATTACACTTTTTGGGACAATTGTTTTAAACGGAATCTTTTACATATATTGTTGAACAATTTGAAGCCATGAGCTTATGTAACAAACAAGTATTTTGTTAATCCAATGTATCTTTTCAAATGACACGTTTAGTGGTCGTTCTCATATCTTGTGCTATTGAGCCATAAATGTAACGCCCTCGGATATTCAACATTCCGCTGCAACCCAGATTTGGAGGTGTTACAGATTGGTATCAGAGCCAAGGTTATAGAGAACCAGGTCAAAAGTCTTGTCTGGACTATAACCATTTTCAAACACTTGATTTACAATGACGGTTTGTTATGGGTCATACATGCATTACTTATTTACATCTAGCACATATATGCTTACATGACATGCATTGTTTTAGCATTAGTACGGCGGGATACTAAGTGCTCATGTTGATTTACGTTGTATTAAATGTTAATTTCGTAATTAACTATAAGACTTTATATTTAAAGTTTACGACATATCTTACCCGATCTTTCTTTTACGTAATACTTATATAAGTTTATTTTTGCTTTTTGCAGTAGTAATGTTCCTCTGCGGAAAATCTGCGATTACAAACTTCCATTTACATGACTCTGAGCCAGGCAGAGCCTTCTGGGGAGCCGATGATGAGGAGATATCTAAGGGAGGTATTCCATGGGTCATCGGTTTTAGGATACTACAGAATCCCTAGATATAGCAGTAGCCTCCACCATCACCGGATTACATACCAGGCCCAGAGGATCCACAGACACCGCCAGTTCCTCAGGACGAGGATGAGCGTGAGCCTATGTTTGCTTCAGGCCACATGTACTCCTGGACTACGTGCCAGAGGCCTATACAACCTGAGTATATACTATTGGAGGTTAACCTTGAGGTCACCAGGAGGAGCAGCCATTTGCTCTCAGTTGATTCACCAATGCTGAGTCACCGCTGATCATGTTATGAGTTGATTCGAGTGAGGATCCAGAGGAGTACGAGGATGATGAGACAGAGGATGGTCCGGTTGACTATCCTATAGACGGGGGAGATGATGGAGATGATGATGACGGCGATTCATCTGGGGATGACGCTGATGAGGATGAGGATGATGAGGATGAGGATGATGAGGACGAGGAGGAGGAGGAGGAGCACTTAGCTCCGGCCGACTCTACTATAGTTGCACCTCGGTGATGGCCCGGTTTTCCACATGAGGGGACAGAGACTGTTATTCCACCCCCTCCACTGACTATTACACTGCGGGGGGGGTGGGGGGGGGGGGGACTAGGATACCGTCCGACCTCAGATTCCATATCCCTTCCACCTAGGCTGAGGTTGGAGACTTCTGGCCTGACTTACTCCCATCACCATCACCACATATCTCACTATCACCACCCTCTGCAGAAGAGCGCCTTGCTAGGTGCATAGCCCCACCTGCACATTTATTACCACTACCTATGCCATCACCATTACTACCATCATCTGGGTGTCCAACCCAAATCCAGACACTCAGGATAGTATCCACTCAGGCTCTCATTGATGCAGTTACTGCCGCATTACCCTTTCTCCTTCACTTCCACCACTACCACCATCTTTATAACATACCACCACCTATCTGAACATAGGGTGATATTTCGAGTCTAAGCGGCCTCCCTGTAAGGAGGTTGTGTTTGTCCCACTCTAGGCTCTCGATATGGATTAGGGAAGAATTCTACTGCTAGACCTACCAGAGGTCGGGGGATAGATTATGGGTTTGTCAACACGATAGTTGCTGAAGAGAGGCGACAAGGGATTAGGGATATCAGGTATGGTGTTAGGGATACTTGGGTAGATTCGGCAGAGGCAGAAAAAAAAAAAAAAATAAAAAAACAAACTTCCAGAGATTAGCACTATGACGTAGGATGAGGTCAAATAATAGGACACGGCTTGTTGAGCTCCCCATGGAGCATGATACACAGGACTTTGTATGCTTGATCGGAGTTGCTCTTAGGGATAGTGGTCTCGTATATAACAGCGAGTCGATATGTATTCGCCAGCGGGTCGATTTGCTTATGGGGGATAGGATGACTCTCCAGGAGACAGTGTGGATGGTGGAGGAGGAGGCCTATGCTTCTTGAGAGGCTTGGGCTCACTCAATAGGATTGAGTCAGGTGACTCATTAGGAGCTTCAGACCCATCGTGGTCATGTGTATGCACACCAGACACAGCTACAGCTGGAGAGCACTCTCATTCAGACACAACATCAGGTACATGAGACTCACTTTCAGATGCAACAAGCTGAGTTAGCAGCGCTTTGAGAGACCGTAGGTGTCAGGACCAGATAGTAGAGACTCTCCGAGTGATTAGAGACATGAGGCAAGAGATGAGCGACATGCAGGCCGAGTTGTTATCACTGCGAGGGCAGCAGAGGAGAGCTAGACAGCTAGGACTAGAGGCTAGGATTCCAGACCACCAGGATGCTTCTGGAGATGCTGACAGCCACATCTAGTGATTTATGTTATTTTATATCCCCACCCCACCTCCTCTTTCCCCCCCCCTGGCTAAGTCAAATGTTCAGGCTGTTAAGTATTAGGGGTTTTCCGCTACATAGCCTTAGATCTTTTGTATTCTATTATGTGTACTCGTCATAAAACTTTTCATGTAAAAAGTTTCAAAGTTATGATGTAATGGATGTGTTTTGTTGTACTTTATTACTCTCTTGTGTTGTTATCTCACCTAAACTTATTATATTCTGTCATATAACCTCAGGTTTTGTCTTTTGTGATCCAGTCACAATCATGGTACCTACGAACAGAAGGAGGACCAAATTACCACCTTTTACAAACACCAACCCAAAGAACTGACTCCCAGATCAATCCATGCAATGATGACAATGCTCTTTTGCGAAACTCTACCAATGGAGTGGAATGCACAGTTCGTTTATGAGGATACCCGAAGGTCGTGCAACTGCGTGCCGTTGTTTTTACACTGACTTCATGACGTGTCAACCTTTGAAACTTCAAGGGATCTGAAGGCGTGGTCGGTTTGACCTACGGTGGATTGAGAAAGAGAGTCAGTATTTCAATATCAGTGGTTGTGCGTATTGAGAATAAAGTAAAGTTTACCACATGCACTCTGTTTGGTGCTGCTTTGACTTGGTGGATTTTAAGAATGGTCAGATAAGAACTTAGGTCTGAGGCGAATATACAAATGCTTAGGGAGTATCAAGAAAATGAGACGGACAAGTATTGTCCATAAGGGTGAAATCAAGTTGTGAAACCATAAAGGTCAAGGGAGCGGATGTTCCATTCATTACCGAACGATTCTAAGAGCTACACGATATGTACCAAATTTGTTGCCAACGGAAACCGAAAAGGTTGACAAGTACATCGTGGGGACATCCTAACAACATTTATGGCGAAGTCAAGTCTGCCCAGACCCATGAAGTTGGATGAGACTATTGAGTTGACCACACGACTTGATGGATCAGAAAACTCGCACCTCGAGGAAAGGCAATCTGTAAACAAAATGGAAGGCTGATGATTTCATCCAGAAACCAAATCATGGTAACCTTCGCCACAACCTTCAAGAGGCAGAATGTCGCCAAGGTCTACAATATGGGGACAGGCGAAAAGAAGCCATATGGGGGATCTTTGCCCAAGTGCACCAAGTGCCATCTTCACCACAATGGCCCGTGCACCCAAAGGTGCAACAAGTGAAACAAAGTAGGGCATTTTGTTCACGATTGCAGAGAGTACTGGTTATACAATTGGTTGCTAATAGTCAGAAGGGCATGGGCAGTCCCAAGGGGAATTGGTTGTTTTGAGTGTGGAGCTCCAGGGCCTTTCAAGAAGGTAATCTAAGTCTGAAGGAATAAAGATGGAGGAAATGGGAATGCACAAGGCTGGGTTTATGCCAAATTAGGAATGCTAGAAATGAGAGGGATTGATGGGATAACCTTGGATGCCAAATGTCGTCAAAGGTACGTTTACCTCTTATATAATCCACTATGCATCTATCTTATTTGGACAATGGTGACGATAGGAAGCTTTACTATCATTGCATTTTGGTTCCTTGGATTTACATCGCCCCAACTTCATTAGAAAAGTGTTATGTGTCGAATTAGCTGATGGGAAATATAATACGATGTTGCACTTTAAATTCTTAAAAACCATTTGTTCATACATAGACTAATGCCCGTAGAACTGGGTAGTTTCGATGTCCATTATCGATGGGGACTGGTATGAAGAGTCAACGCCGTGAATCATGTGCGATGCGACAACTTGTTCAAGTTCCCTATGGGAATGAAACTTTGACTTTTTGTGGCAACGAAAGTAGCAACGGGAGAGAATCAGGTTGACATTTTTGGGATTTTACTAGTATACAATATGCATATTGGGCTGACTCGGCTTTGGTTTTGACCTTTGACTTTATCGGGGTTGACTTTGACTTTTGACTTTGACTTTGTCTTTTTCACGCTCTTCTATTCCGTGCTAGGTTCTGTCGTTTTTGGCTTCGTTTTTCTTCCTTTTATCGGATATCCGTCATCTTTACAATATAAGTGAAAACATACAAATACAATGTATTTTTGGTACGTTTTTTAGTCATTTAAGTCCGTTTTTAAAGGTCAAAGGTTTGTGTACTTAGGCACATACCAAGCTTTCCGACAAGGGCTTCATAAGACCTAGTTCCTCACCATGGGGAGCCCCGGTCTTGTTCGTCAAAAAGAAGGATGGGTCATTCAGGATGTGCATTGACTACCAGGAGTTAAATAAGCTGACAGTGAAGAATCGTTATCCACTCCCGAGGATCGACGATTTATTTGATCAACTCCAAGGATCCAGTATTTATTCGAAGATAGATCTAAGATCAGGATATCACCAGCTTAGAGTACGAGAGCAAGACATTCCAAAGATGGCATTCCGAACTCGGTATGGTCATTATGAGTTCCAGGTTATGCCATTCGGACTGACAAACGCATCTGCGGTATTCATGGACCTCATGAACAGAGTATGCAAGCCTTACTTGGATAAGTTCGTAATTGTCTTCATTGATGACATACTTATTTATTCAAAGGACAAGAAAGAGCATGAAGAACATCTTAAGGCCATTTTGGAATTGCTTAAGAAGGAGAAGTTGTATGCCAAGTTTTCAAAATGTGAATTTTGGATTCCGAAGGTACAATTTCTCATTGATAGCAGAGGCATATACGTGGATCCAGCCAAGATAGAATCTATTAAAGATTGGGTATCTCCTAAGACACCAACGGAGATCCGCTAATTTTTAGGTCTTGCTGGTTACTATCGAAGGTTCAATCGCTAAATCAATGACGAAGCTTACTTAGAAAGGAATCAAGTTTGACTGAGGTGAAAAGGAAGAGAACGCATTTCAGTTGATAAAGCAGAAGTTGTGCAGTGCGCCAATTCTGGCTTTACCTGAAGGAAGCAAAGACTTTGTGGTCTACTATGATGCGTCACACAAAGGTTTAGGTACTGTATTGATGCAGAGAGAGAAGGTGATTGCCTATGCTTCTCGACAACTAAAAGTTCACGAGAAGAACTACACCACTCATGATTTAGAACTTGGATCGGTAGTGTTTGCTCTAAAGATATGGAGACATTATCTGTACGAAACCAAATACACCGTGTTCACCGACCATAAAAGTCTACAACACATTCTCGATCAAAAGGAGCTTAACATGAGGCAACGCCGTTGGCTAGAATTACTGAGTGATTATGATTGTGACATTCGTTATCACCCGAGGAAGGCAAACGTAGTGGCCGATGCATTGAGCCGTAAGGAACGGATTAAGCCATTGCGGGTTCGAGCCTTGGTTATGACTATTGTCTTGAATCTTCCCAAACGAATTTTAGAAGCTCAGATTGAAGCCCAGAAACCATAGAATCTTGTGAATGAAGATGTAGGCGGTATGATCAGAAAGGATATACCCAAGGAGAAATTGGAACCACGCGTCGATGGAACTTTATGTTTAAACGGCAGGAGTTTGTTACCTTGCTATGGAGACTTAAGATCCGTGATTATGCACGAATCTCACAAGTCAAAATACTCTATCCATCCCGGTTCCGAAAAGATGTATCAAGACATGAAGAAGCTATATTGGTGGCCAAACATGAAGGCTGACATTGCCACCTATGTTAGCAAGTGCTTAACATGTGCGAGGGTCAAGGCCGAACACCAAAGGCCATCAAGATTGTTAGTACAACCAGCAATACCCGAATGGAAGTGGGATAATATCACGAAGGATTTTATCACCAAGCTTCCTAAGTCGTCACAAGGTTTTGACACCATCTGGGTGATTATGCATCGACTTACAAAATCTGCTCACTTCTTGCCAATAAGGGAGAATGATCCATTGGACAAGTTGGCAAGGCTGTACCTAGACAGGATAGTAGCAAGACAAGGAATACCTGTGTCAATCATCTGTGATCGTGATGGGAGATTCACATCTAATTTCTGGAAATCATTTCAGAAAGCTTTGGGTACAAATATAAGTATGAGCACTGCATATCATCCGGAAACCGATGGCTAGAGCGAGAGAACTATCCAAACTCTCGAGGACATGCTACGTGCTTGCGTGATTGATTTTGGCAAGGGATGGGTAAAGCATTTGCCACTCGCCGAGTTTTCATATAATAACAGTTATTACGCTAGCATAAAGGCCGAACTTTATGAGGCACTGTATGGTCAAAAATGCCGATCACCGGTGTGAAGGGCAGAAGTAGGAGAAGCCCAACGGACTGGTCCGGAATTGATCCAAGAAACAACAGAAAAGATCGTCCTGATCAAGCAGTGGATGCAAGCTGCTCAGGATCGACAAAAGAGCTACGCTGACCGGAAGCGAAAACCGATGGAGTTCGAAGTTGGGGATATGGTTATGCTCAAGGTCTCACCTTGGAAAGGGATCGTACAATTCGGTAAGCGGGGAAAGCTGAACCCGAGATATGTCGGACCTTTCAAGGTGTTAGCCAAAGTTGGGAAAGTTGCCTACAAGCTGGAACTTCCCCAAGAGTTGAGCAGAGTTCATCACACTTTCCATGTGTCTAATCTGAAGAAATGTTACGCCGACGAACCATTAGTCATGCCGTTAGAAGGAATTCACGTTGACGATAAGCTCCAGTTTGTGGAAGAACCCGTTGAAATCATGGAACGGGAGATCAAACGATTGAAGCAAAGCCGGATACCATTGGTTAAGGTTCGCTGGAACTCTAGGAGAGGACCTGAGTTCACCTGGGAACGTGAAGATTCGTTCAAACAGAAATACCCACAGCTTTTCACAAACCGGGCTACGTCATCCACTACAAGGTCTTAAGCTTTGAGGACAAAGCTCTTTTAACGGGTGGAGACTGTAACATTTCTCAATTTCAGGTCATTTTACGACTCTTATTATTCGTCCCTATTTATTTTGGTCCAACACGCGTTTACTTTTTAAATTAACTTTTAAGATAAATCGCGTAGACTAGAAATAATCATTAATGTAAACGGTCATCAAATAAATTAAGGTTTACATCAACCAAGTAGCATATAATTATTAAGAAGAAAATTATTGACTTTGCGTATTTTATTTTTATTGGTCACGTAAAAGGGTTACGTTTCGCAATAAAATGCATTTGGACACACCCCGGAAATACCTAGACTTATACTCTAACAATACCTATTTAAAACCTTAAACAAAATAAGTTACTCATATTTTGCTGTTAATATGCTCATTATGGCGGCTATGGTAAAGAATACCCATAAAACAATTGGATAAATACACACATCATGTTACCAACTAGACGTAATTAAAGGATGTCGTACTAATATAAATCTTAACAGACTAAAATCTTAGTTTTACACTCCCTAAGCAATTGTACCCACACATTCAACTAGACAATCTTCTTTTATAATCCTAAGTACATGTACAACCTAGGATCAATTAAGGCTTGTCCTTAATGTTCCCAATTAGCCTAAAACCTAAAGGATAATAACCATTTTGGATCCTATTTCTGTTCTTGGATAACGCGGCTAGCCATACAAGCACCAACACACAACCATAAGATTTTCAAATCTTAAGCAAATCTTGTATCATAATCTTGCCATTAAAAAATGTACTTAGGAGGTATTGTCAATACCATTTGAGATTAACTAGAAACCTCAAAACCACCACTTAGGGCACAGTTTGGTTTAGTTAGGGACTAGAGAAAGCTAACTAATCCTAAAGTCTATATAAACCCACTCATGCATAACACAAAACACTTCTTACAAACACTTAACAAGTCTCTAAACAAAAACCATCCTTGTTCTCCTTTTTGTTTCGGGACACCACTGCCGCAACCAAACCACACCATAACACGACGTCACAATAATATTCAAGAGGCTAGGGACTTACGTTTAAGGGTTTGGAAGCACGGGAGGATTCGGGTTAAGCTTAGTTTTGATATACGATCGTGAATACACTTCGGGTTGTCATTCCACACGTCCAAACTCGACACCAAGACTCTAGGACTCCTTGTAAGTCGCGCTCTAAGCTTACCTATTCATATTATGTTTACCTTACCTTGATTTCTAGACATATGGGTCACGTTAGTTTGTAATTAACAAACTAACGAGAGTTGTGCATGCATGGTACGATTTATACGTATACATAATCTTGTGTGGTGCTAAAAATGTGTAACATAGATAAAACATGACTCGTCAAGGGCTAGGGCAAGAAAGGGGTACGTTAAAAACACATACACACGTAAACTTTGTCTATGAATTCGATGGCTTAACTTGGGAATGGGTATTCCAATTAATGGAATGGTTGCATGTATGGTATAAGAATTAGAAACATGCCTAACAAACTTGATTATCGACACGCGTCAAGGATTATGAAAAAACAAATAAACGCACAACAGTGGACGTTTAAAGTGCATTGTTAGGCCTTAAAACCACAAGCGGGTCAACCCATACTTATAGGCACGGATTTTTCATAGCTTAGTGATAATAGTGACATATGTAGCTTTAATAAAAACTTAACGAGCCTTAATATTCTCTAATAAATCATAACGTGCACTATGGGCTTGATAAAATTTAGCGAGGCCCAATTCGCGCCAAAGTGTTATTAATAAGTTAGAACAGCTTATTTGATGGCTTTTACAGCTTTGGTAGGCATGTAAGGGAATTAAGTATCATGGGACCTAATTAGTGGGAGAAACCACGCTTTAAAATGGCTTAACAGTCTCTTAATGGGCCAAGGCCCATTTTTTAACGGGGCGCTTTTATTGCTTATGGAATAAGCAGGAGTTCAATAGGTAAAACAGGTCTACGTGCTTAATGAGATTAGAAAAGTAAGTTGGATCATGGATGAAACCCAACTGGACCCTTTTAACCTCTACGGGTTGAACGAAATGGGCTAACAAGCCCAATAAGCTCAAATAAGCTTACCCGCGCTTATTATTAAGCTCCACAGCTTCATTAAGCTTATCTGAGCTTAATGAAGGCTTGTGTGCTTTTAAAATCCTAAATGGACCTTTAATTTGCTTAATGGGTTTTAACGAGCCCAAAAAGGCCCGATAAGCTTAAATAAGCTCACCCGAGCTTATTTAGAAGCTGTCACAGTTTATATAGCTTATTGGAGTCTAAGGAAGCCTTTTGCCACTTTTCAAATCTTAATTGGGCTTAAAATGCGATTTTTACAAGTTAAGGGACTAAAAGTGTCAAATTGCAAACTTAAGGGTTAAAACTGTCAAAACTGGATTTATAAAGTTTTAGGGACTGTTTTGTCACTTCTGAAACTTAAAGGGCTGTTTTGAAAGTATAAGGACCTAAAGTGTAATTTTTGTAAAGTTGAAGGACTAAAGGTGTGAATGTGGAAACCTAAGGGTTTAAAATGTAAATATTATATTTTCATAAACATAGGGACTGTTTTTGTAAATATAGAAAACCTAAGGGTATTTTATGAACGAAAGTGATTTTAATAAACACTTAACGAATCGGACAAGTTATAATATTTATCGGATATTATACAAATTAAAACACGACTTAATAAATATGTATATTTATTAATAACGTTTATACATATACTTGAACGTGTGTAATTGTATACCTTCCCAAGAGCCAACAAGTAAATACAAATACAATAAACAAGTGCACCACCACACAAGTGATAACAGTATATATAAACTAGCAATTTATTGTAGTTTATGCATTAAGTCGTTAGCCTAAACTTGTAGACTAAGACTGGCCGTATTTACTTAGGTATTTGACGGTGTGATTCATTTGCCATACTTGGATATATTTATCATTCACAGGGGACTACCTACTAAGGTGAGTTCATAGCCCCATGCTTTACAATTATTTAAATGTTTTACATCTTTGGGGTGAGAACATGCTTTGTTTTACAAATTGGACGCAAGGGTACATTTTATACAATGATTACGTGTTTTGCCTAAGTAGCGATAACCCACTGAGCCCTTTATCATGAACTGTCAATTACTAGATTGTAAGCGCGAGTGTTATAAATAGATCTATTTGGGATTGACATCCCCGTTTGGGTGAGTAGCGCTCACTGTGCCGGTTTGCCGGACAACAAACGTATACCATGTCGGATTTGGGATGTTGCGGGTTAGAACATCATTCACGGGCAAATGTTGGCAATTTATTGCATTCATACATGTCGAGCTTCAGTGTCATGAGCTTAGGAAAACGTAATTACTTTTTATGATGTTTGCATCTGTTGCTTAATCATACACTTGGAAATCTTGCGGTCCTACAATTTAAATTACATAAACCTATGAATTCACCAACTTTATGTTGACGTTTTAAGCATGTTTTTCTCAGGTCAATAAGGCACGAGGTGCCCAGATACATTGGGGGTCACTCTTTGGAGAGAGTCAATACTAAAGATTTGGGTCGTATTACATTTTGGAAACATTTGTTATAAACCAAAATCTTTACTTATATTGTCGAACAATTTGAAGCCATGAGCTTATGTAATGAATAAGTATTTTGTTAATCCAATGTATCTTTTCAAAACGACATGTTTACTGGTCGTTCTCATATCTTGTACTATTGATCTATGAAGTAACGCCCTCGGATATTCAATATTCCGCTGCAACCTGTATTTTAGGGGTGTTACACCCGCAGTGAAGCGCGAGGCTTCAGTTACAAACTCATAGCCATTAGTTTTAAAGTGCTTGGAAAAAACCAATTATGATATGATTTCTATATCATACAACCTGCTTATATTGGTAATTTAGTGAAACTGTAATAAGTAACATGTTTGCAAACACATATTTGCTTATATCGGTAATTTACATATGATTAGCGACTTTTTTGCCCATAAACTTTTTACCTTACCAACTTTTGTGAACTAAATAAGTTCACTTAAAGAAGCCAAGATGGGTTCTTTTTAGAGGCATTATACATAGGATGAGCTTATAAGCTAAGAGGCATAAGCACGTTTACATAAGCTAACCCAAACACCACCTAAAACATGCTTATGATACACATTAGAATTAATTAATATCCACTTGCAGGTGCACGTTTGTGGCATCTTTGCTATCTGCTGGGGGGAATCCAGGTTTGGTAACGGACCCAGTTCAGACTCATCGTCTCCCTTGGAAGTTGTGGCATATATATGACTGTCATGTGTTGCGGTTCAGGTCTCATTCGTGGCTCAAACTCATCTGCTATAACTTGATCTTTGGTTTTTGTGTGTGGAAATTTTTAGTGCGTTTATAAGTGCCCCAACCCACAAGAACCCGCAGAGGCAAAGGATGTTGGTGGAGACGGAAAGCTGAGATTTTACGCCCTTGTGCTTGTAGGCCTTTTTGGGCTTTTTTCATCGCTTGCGCGTTATTTACTATATATCTCACTTGTAAGTCTTGAATGCTGTTATTTTGCCTGTTTATTTGTGTCTGCGCGAATACAGATTGTTTGAAATGATGATGTTATTATGCAAACTGAATTTTAAAATGCTGTTATTAAAGATTTATTTCTGCATGCAAAAGAGTTTTTAGCCTATATATATGATATGTGCTTTCAAGTTGCATTATGTAAATAAGTAGGTTCCAGTTACTTATATGAAAGCGTTGCACTGTTAAGAAGCCATTATGTACGCCATTACGTGCGCAGACTAAACTTGCTGGCTCCTTGAAGTAATTTTCGATCTTGCTTAAAGTGTTCTACCCACAGTGATATTTTAAGTTACAACGAAAGTTAACTTTGATAATGAAAAAATTAGGCGGGTCATATAAATGGGTCAAAACAGATTCTTGATGGGTCACGCAAAAGGTTCAAAACTAATACTTGAATATAAGTTGAATTTAGGTCGACCCCAAACGACATTGAGTCCGGAATTGAGAATACAAACGGTAAACATTCAATACTATACAAAGTAATCATTTCAGTTATAAAACTAGTATAATTTTTTTTGAATACTTTAGTCGTTTAAACCAGCCGGACAAATGAACAGTAGAGGTGAGTATGGTAACTAGACTATGTAGGAACACTTTCTTTTGAGCTTGGTGTTTCTGTACACATTTTTAGTTTTTTTCAGGCCCGATATACATAATGGAAATGGTTGGCGATTTCAGCTGTCTAATTCTAAAGATACACCATGTGCTAGTTTACTTTGTTGAAAAAAATAGGGTGTAGGTGAACTAAACTATATATGAGTTGGGATATAATGGTCAAAAAAGGTATAAGGTGAACTGAATGTAAATTTCTTTGTTGCAAAGAACTGCAATTAAGTTGGTGCTACAAAAAGAGGTTAGCGGATTATTCTCTAAAACTAAGAATTATGAACATTCAATAGTAGCGAAATAAGATTTTGAACACCCTGCTACCCATTTCATTATTTATGTTCTTCTTGAACATTCAATAAAAGCGAAATAAGAATGCACTTTACCTCTGTTCTTCTTGATTTGAGTGTAACAAGCAACAATTTCATTATTTCTTTCCAAGCACATATTTGTTATAATGAATTGTAGTCTTTTTTTGACAATTAACACTAACTGCAAATTCGTTGTCTTTTTTTTACTTTAGCACTACTGTTTATGCATCTTGATTTGCAAGGTTTAAACATGCTGTCGTGGTATCTTAGTTTCATAACAGTTGAGAATTGTAGAATATAAACAAGTTTCAATGTAAAATTGAGTACACTTGGTCTCAAAAGTCAAACTGAAGGTCCTGTCATTTGTTTTTTTTCAACAAGTGGAGGTCCTGCCATATTACAACGGGTTATTTTAGTACATACTAGATGATTTAGTCTGGGTCGTATTAAACCGTAACCATTTGTTTCCATTTTTTCGAATGGTTAATGTGTTATACTCATGATTGGAAAAAATGTACGTTCTGTTACAACTTTGTCATAATCTAATTTGTTATTTCGATATACTGGTACACAATATTTTGGTGTATTATGACTGATTAATTATTGGCAACATATTTGGATTGAAGGTGATTTTTTACTAATTGGCATATTGTTTCTTTTAAGGTGGCTGATGGTAGCTGCAAATGGAGTAACAAGTGCTTGGGTTGGCCAAAATGGAATTCTGTCAACATCTACTGCATCAGCAATTGTGCGTGAAAGAGTTGACGCTCATGTAAGTTTATTTGATTGTGAGTTTTCTCTGCCAAATAATGGTGACGATTAAAGATGATATGAGTCAATTTGTTATATCTAATAAGTAGCATACACAATGTGCAAGACAGTTCCATGTTATCAGATTGAATATGTATTCAACGTATCATTATACCTCAGGTCCTTCAGACTCTACTCGAAGTGCTTAATAACTATATTTCGTATTCTTATATGCAGGTCGTTGAATTGTGGTTAGTGGACACAGGAGTACTACCAATAGAGAATTTTCTAGATGGAAATATTCATCGAAGTTTCACAAAAAGTGGCGAGTGGACAGTAGAGGCTAGCCGTTCTTTAGCCGGCTTCATTTTTTTCTGACAATAGGATCGGCTGGGTGGGCTTGGCTTCCAGATTCAATTCCATAAATATGAACTTGCCAATTTATAAAGGGTTTGTCATATTTAAATTATGCCATTTCGCTTCACAGCAAATAAAGGAAAATGATGGCAGTTTATTGATGATTCATGTTCAATATGTATGTCATCACTCTTTTACTTTTTTGCCATGGTTCTAAGAGACCCTATATGGTTCTATAAGCAACTTATTTTGCGAATGCTGCCTAGCCATTTTTAAATGTAATGGTTTTGAGGTTATGGTGTTTTCGATATTTTAAAAACGGTTACATTAAACGAAAAAAATAAAAAAACTCGCTACGACGAAGCGCGGGCTTTCAAAACTTGTTAGTTATAAGGGTTAACTTTGTTAATACAAATAATGTCTAAAAACGTTATTTATTTTTTTCGACCTCTCAATGTTTTGATAATAACAAAATGTGAAAACGTTTACGATAAAATTAAACGTTTATAAATTACTAATCATAAAATTCTATTTCTAAGATTAATCACTTAAGGTATGGATAAACAAATCATTAAACATGATTAGTGATCAAGAAAATATTTTCCTTAAACCTTACATTTCTACAAATGTGTTTTTATAAAAATATAAAAACAAAATATTTATTCATTAAAAGAAATGTTTTATTAAAAACATAAAAATTTAAAATTCAAATTTCCCTCCCAAAATAGAAGGTTCTATAACAGATACAACCTTCACCACAAAAGGACAAAAAAGGGAGCGGAGTCTAGTGGCGGCCCCCTTTTAGGCCTGGCGGCCCCCTTATATATAAGGGACCGCCGGGACCGCCACCAGCAACGGTCATTTTTTGTCCCCTATAAATACTGGGCCACCCCATTTGAAAAACACAACCTCTTGCCACGAATTTTCTCAGATCCATTTTTCTCTCTTCTTCCTTTCTTTCTAAAACACATATCTTGATCACTAACATACCTTGATCTTGTTTCAAGTGATTAATTCTTTCTTCCTCCCTTCTTCTTCTTCTTCTAATCAAGTGCAAAAGAAACAATCATATTTTTCTATATACGAATTGTTATCAGTTGATCTCTCTATTCATCCTCTACGATCACAATCTTTCTTTAACATATATTTAGTGTTGTTGTGTAAATTGAATTATGTGTAGATCCAAGTGTGTAAATTGTGTATTGGTGTGATTTGGATTGTGTGTCAATCCAAGGGTATATATATCTTGTGAGTGTGTAAAGACTTAGTGAAGTCTTAGATTAGTTCTAGCTAAGATTAAGACTCGACATCTAGATTAGTGTCGGAAAAGAAAGTAAGTGACGTGTAAACGGTTTTCTCTGCCTAAAGGGAGCTTGTTGACATAGTGAAATCTCGAGTGAAGTACTCGGGGAGTGGAGTAGGAACGAAGAGGTGCTCGTTGCCGAACCACTATAAATCTTGGTGTCTTAGTTTGATTGTTTCTTTCTCTATCTCTTTATTGTTATTGCTTACTTAGTTCATTATATTAAATATTTAGTTGTGATTCATATTGTT